>LPNX011007266.1:332762-394656 GCA_001517045.1 Pseudotsuga menziesii
AAGAGATGCACACCCCTTTCCTGAGTCAGGATTGGGAAGTGAGTCTCATGCTGAATCTAGGGATTGCGATTTGCATCCCCAAGTAGGTGTATGTTGTAATGGTCTCCACCTCAACCCTTCTGAGAAAGAAATGGAAATATGATAGAATGTTCTTAAAGGTATTGAAGATCATAACCTTGGTGTTGCTAAGGTTTACAACCATTGGCCTATGGTCACAAAAATTAATGAGGGTGTCCAACTGTGTGTGAAGGTCCTTGGGGGAGGAGGCCAAGAGGACCGGATCATCTGCAAACAGGAGTAGTGCAATTGGGATGTGGTGTAAAAGACAGTCATCATCAACATGAGTGCTTTCCCTAAGGCGTGCTTGATAAGAGCTTATAAAGAAAGGCTATATCCAACTGAGTTCATCATTTGGATTAATAATAGTACTAGTATCAAAGAAATATGGTAGTTGGGTTATGTTCAATTGATTACTATGCTTTGAGCAAGAAAACTATTAAGAAATATGGTAGTTGGGTTATGTTCAATTGATTACTATGCTTTGAGCAAGAAAACTATTAAGAGCAAGTATTCTTTATCATAAATTGAAGATTTTTTCAATCATCTATGTGATAACATAGTACTTCATCAATGTGGATTCAAAGTTGGGATGTTGATAAGAGCTTATAAAGAACGGCTATATCCAACTGAGTTCATCATTTGGATTAATAATAGTACTAGTATCAAAGAAATATGGTAGTTGGGTTATGTTCAATTGATTACTATGCTTTGAGCAAGAAAACTATTAAGAGCAGGTATTCTTTATCATAAATTGAAGATTTTTTCAATCATCTATGTGATAACATAGTACTTCATCAATGTGGATTCAAAGTTGGGATGGGATTAGGAGTGAATGATGGAGATGTCTCAAAGATAGCCTTCAAGACTGTGATGCCATTTGGCCTAATGAATGCATTGGCAACATTTTAATGTTCAATGACCAAGTGTTAAAGCCATATCAAGAGTGATTTGTGGTAGTGTGATGACATTTTAATGTTCAGCAAGATATGGGAAGAAGCCTGTGGCATTTCTCAGTGGTATTGGAGATACTAAAGGAGACAAAGCTTTAAATTAACTTCGATAAAATTCCCTTTTCCATAACTTCCATTGCATACCTTAAATACGTTGTAAATGTAGATAGACTGCACTTAGACATTGAATAGATTCAAGTGGTGGTAGAATAATTGCCAACTTGTCAGGGAATATGATGAATTACCTGAAGAAATTCATTTCACATTACTTAGACAGCATATTCCTTTAATGCTTTTTGTAAGGGAAACAATGCATTTGTCTAGACAGGAAAGCATCCAGTTTCTTTTGGAGATTTGAAAAAGAGAATATGCAATGTATTAATATTAGTTTCTCTTTGAAAGTGAGGCAGAGGCATCACGGCATATGTTGGGAATTTTGCTTACCCAACAAGATAGACCTGTTGTACTTTATTCAGACATTGTTTCGCGTTGCTGCAAAGCATCCTAACTAAAACAAGAAGTTGTACATGATAGTATAAGCAGTCGAGCATTGCCAGACTACTGGTTAGGTAGGATATTTTGGTGGATCTGCAAGCATGGTCCAAGCTTCAGAATAATTGACACATAAGTGGGTTATGTTGTTGGATCAATTTGACCTGGTAATATGGTATGTGAAATGATAATAAAATAAAGTAGTGAACTTCCTTTCAAGATCATCATTTTCTGTTAGATTAGCAGCAACAAGGAAGGTCTTCCTGCATGCAAGTGTCCTTGCATGCAGAAGACTTAAAAAAAGGAAACCAGTTGTATTTAATTATTTTTTCCTAAGTTTACTTTGGAAAATAATTAAAATGAATATTGACTTGAAGTGAAAGTGAAATTAGGTTTTACGCTTTACCTAAAGTTATATGAGAGAGGTCAATTGGTTGAGAGGACACACACTTGTATTCCGACAAAGACAGGATACAAACAGGAGGAGAAAAGCCAGACAGAGGATTTAGCTGGGAAGACGGAGGATCGAGGAGCAAGTTCATTGAGTAGACAGGACCCACATAGGTCGACATGTAGAGCTGCAGGAGGAAGGCCGTACCATTCCGTACAGCTGCTAGCGTCACTGTACGGATTCCATACAGCAGCCGTACAACCGTACGGATTTGCACGTGTGAGGCCGTACATCTGGGCCGTAGCTGCTGTCACGTACCCATACCCCGATTATCATGCGGAATTAAAATTTTTCTTAAAGAACCGTGGTTCTTCTTTTGAAACACAGGGCATGGCTGGGAAAACAATCTTCAACATTCATACTTAGGCTTAAGAACCACTATAACAGTCGTTCCGCCCTTGACAGTTCCACTCTGTAACCGAAAGGCCTTTTCCACACTGAACCTGTCCTTTCCGCACTTCGTCTTCCGCATTCCCGTTTCCGCCTTCCGCTTCAGAATCGAGAATCAGAAACATAGCGTGCGACGGAGTCATTCAAATCACGTTCCTCCTTCTGCACTGCGTACTTCGCGAATTAGAACTCTGCAAAACGACCACCTTGTCTTTTGACCTTCCGCCTTCCGACTTCCGCTTATCGCCTTCCGTACTGCGGACCTCGGAAATCGGAAAACCCACGAAACGATCACTTTGTCTTTCGACTTTTCGTCTTTCGACTTTCTTCTTTCTGCCTTACATATTGTGGACCTCGTAAATAAAAAAAACGACTTTTCGTTTTAACCTTTTTCCAATTTTCCACCTCTTGCCTTCCGACTTCTGCAGGCGGATTCCGGGGTGCGGAAAATACACTTTTTCCTTGGAATTTTTTTGGCGCTTTTTCTACTTCCGACTTTCGCCTTCCACAAGCGGATCTTGGGAATTGAAAATCCAACATTTTGCCTTGTTTTCAGCTTCTCTTTTCTGCTTCCCTACTTCTGCATTCCGCAGGTGGATTCCGGGGTGCGGAAACACTTAAGTCAGATGCATTTTGACTCTACAACCAGGCTTCCATCCTCCATGATCATAAGCAAAATGCATTGAAACATACAAGGCATATACATAAGCAAATGCAGGAACATTTAACAACAGTAAATCCTACTTAAACCTTCAATAAGCATTCGACATAATCAACATGTTCATAAACAAATACATTGCATAAATAACACCACAAAGAATACTTATCTTGAAGATGAAATTGTCTCGCAACTAGCTATGTTGCTGTAACGATGCACCCAACCATATGCCAGTTGTGTTCATAAATCTCTCAACACAGTTGCCACCCCCGAGTTGGGCATGACTTTCACAAGGAAGTAGGGAACAACAGACTCACACACAGCCAGATCACATCACACATAGTCAAGCCAACCTTCAGTTGGGTTTATCAGACTGTCCAGGCAAGGTCACACATGGCCAAATGCACAACAAGACACAACCAAGTCAATGTTCGATTGGGTTTCATAGGCTGCGTAGCCAAGCCAATATACGATTGGGTTTCACAGGCTGTCAGCCAAGCCAATCTATGTTTGGCTTTCACAGGCTGCTAAGGCAGTGGAAAGGAAGAATGGCTAAGCTAGGGGCTCATTCAAGAGTTAGGGACACCTCCACAAGATCTATCTGGCCTGGCATCCACATTACCTGCAGCCCAACACAAGCAAGTATCCCCTTTACCGCTACACAGTCCCTCGAGCTATACCGTCCCTTCCAGTGCTTTTCAGGGCGTGCAGTGAAGATTCACGAGCCACTCTTATCTTTTCTTGAGGTTCCTCTCTGCACTAGGTTTATCAAGCCCATTCGGCGTCTCTTCCACTCCTAAGTCTTGCATACAGTTCAAATCCAAACCAGGCTGCACATCACAGCAAACCACAAGGAGACACAACAACACAAGGCTCCACTCTGTAACACAGAGAAACAGGGTCTAATACCACTCTGTAGTTCAGGATAACACTTTAACACAACAATCAGGGTTCGACAAAGGAAAATACTTGTAGAAACACGTAGCAACACTGCTAAACCAAAACGCTCTGCGACTCCAGATCGTGAACAACTGAACATGCTCGAATGAAGAACCTCCCCTGCATTAGATCGGAATGACCAAACGTACTGGGCAACTGAGGGATAACGAGCTTACTTGCGTCAGAAGCAGAACGCGGCTTCCCAGATTGCAGGCTGCAGGCAAGCTTAGTCACGAAAATCATTGCCGTGCCTTGCTTTGCCCTAGACATTAACTGCCTCAGTTGTTCTTCTGGAAGAATTGAATGATTGAAGACAAAGGACAAAAGGGTAGCTGAGGGTTTATGGGTTTCCCCATTGACATCGGGTCTCACCCTATAGCTTAGGAGTTTGACTAACTCCCCTCCCTATTCCTTGTGAAATCATGCCCCCATCTCTTTCACGTTGTAGTGCATAGCTAGCTATGGTATTTTATTAAATTGCAGATTTACATGATATTGTCAAAATGTAATGTGCCAGACTTAGCACTATCACCATAGGTATCAACCTTGATCATCTATACACAAAACACCAAATCGATGGCAGGGCCTTGGCCTTGAGCTCCTTGCCATGATTTACATACAATATATACATCACGTACAATTTCAATACCATGGGGTCAAAATCAGGGTGTTACAGTTGCATTCACCAGGTTTGGGTGAATTTGCAGTGATTGTAACATTCCATATTTCCTCATAATAAAATCTATATCTGATCGTTGCATCGGTTTTCCCATTTTGGGTATTTCCGGGGTTTCCATACCCAAAATAATTGTCATTATTGTGCTGTGATGTTGTGAGTTATTTCTCAGTTTTTATAATTCGCTGCATACTGTAAAAGATATTCATGTGTGGTTATCAGTAGATATTTTGAATGCATTGTTTAGCACTAGTTGAATATTAAAAGAAATTTTACATGGTATCAGAGCTCTGGTGAGCTAAAGCTGAGAGATTTGCAGCAGTAGTGATAGATCAGGGGCATATCTATAGGAAGACACAAACCTAGACTTCTAGATCTAGGGTTTGACAGGTACACTTAAGTATGGCCATGTAGTTGAGAGTTGAGGATAGACTCCAGGGTGCTCAAAAATTTCCTACATGGAAAGAAAGGATTACAAGGGTCATAGAAGTCAGTGATGCATAGGAGCACATTGACTCCACAAAGGTTGCACCCACAGATCCGACAGATTTAGCAGCTTCGAAGAAGATTGTTTCCAGAGCCATGTTGATTATCATGGATGGAGTGAAGGACGGTATAGTCCCTCACCTATTTGCTAAAAGGACCGCATTAGAGATGTGGAAGGATTTGGAAAGTCTGTACCAGAGCAAGAATGAGAACCGAAAGATGGTGTTGCAAGAGAGAATGCACAACACTGAGATGGCTAAGGGAGAAGGAGTGGTACCTTATCTCATGAGGCTCACATAGATCAGGGATGATCTTGGAGCTGTTGGCTCTAAGACTGAGGATGTGGAGCTAGTTCGGATAGCCCTCAATGGCTTCTCTAAGCCATGGGACGCGTTTGTCAAAGGTGTTGCGGCTAGGGAGAATCTACCAGATTGGCAGAGATTGTGGTATGACTTTGTGCAGGAGGAGACCCACATGGGTCAAGGATCAGGCTCATCCAGCAGTGCCCCACAGATTGTGGATGAGGAGGCTCTAGCCCTTACAGGGAAGAACAAGGGTAAGGCAAAGAGGAAGAATGATGGTAAGAAGAACTCCAACAGTGAACTCACTATGGACTCTATGCTTATTTGCATAGCTTTTCTATCTGTCCTGGGATGCTTTCAGGTTCTGCCTGATCTTTGCAACCTATTGCTCCATTTCTTTGAGCAATTCTGGACCAAGCACAATCCTGTTCATTGGATTATCCTAGGTCACTGGTGTCCTACACCTTCTTCCATACAAGGCTTCATATGGGCTCATTCCCAATGATGCTTGCTGTCCATTGTTATATGCAAATTCTACCAAGTGTAAATAATCTCCCCACTTGGATGGTTTGTCCATCACACACATGCGAAGCATGTCTTCAAGCACCTGATTCACCCTCTTTGTCTGTCCATCAGTCTGAGGATGGTAGACAGTGCTGAAGTTCAGCTTGGTACCCAAATCTACAAAAAAACCATTCCAAAACTTGGTGGTAAACTTGGGATCCCTGTCAAAGACTATTGCCTTAGGCAATCCACACAATCTGAAAATCTCCTTCATTAAGATTTTTGCAATGGAATCAATCTTATATGTGGACTTAACTGGTATAAAATGTGATGCCTTTGTTAACTTGTCCACCACAACCATGATGGAATCATGTTGTCTCCAAGTCATTGGCAATCCTGTAATAAAATCCATGAAAATAACTTCCTGTTTCCATTCTGGGACTGGCAAAGGCCTCATTAAACTCGCTGGGTGTTGATGTTCAACCTTCACCTACTGACATTTCATGCACTAGAAAAATATACTCAACAATGTCTTTTTTCATTCTTGGCCAAAAGTACCGTGTTCTGGCTGTAGCAATTGTCTTCTGATATCCTGGGTGACCAGAATATGGAGCTTGATGGATTTCATCCATAACAATTCTCCTATAGTCTGCTACATTTGGAATATAAATTCTGTTCTTATAAGTAAGAAGTTTATCTTCTTCTAATTTATATCCCTCATACTTCTTTTCAGGATTTTGCTGCTGCAATTTGTCATTTATCTGCACATACATTTCATCTTTAGCAGTATGATTAACAATCTGCTACCTCAAATCTGGTTGGAAAATACTAAGAGATGCCACATGCATTTCATGCACCTTCGTGTTGAGTACATCGACCACTTTATTTTCTTTCCCTTTTATGCGTTTGATTTCAAAATGAAACTCACACAAAAACTCCAGCCATCTAGCTTGCCCAACATTTAACGTTGGCTGATCAAACAAATACTTCAGACCACATTAGTCATTCCTTAGCTCAAATTTTCTGCCCATTAAGTAATGCCTTCACATCTTGAGAGCATGTACTATGGCGGCAAGTTCTAGATCATGAATAGCATAGTTCTTCTTATGCTCCTTCAACTTTTTTGACTCATAACATACCAAGTGGTTGTCTTGCATAAGAACTCCTCTAAGTCCTTGATTACATGCATCAGTACACACCACAAAGTCTTTCTCTGTATCTGCAACTTTCAAAATGGGTGCACTTGTAAGAACATTCTTCAACTGCTGGAAGCTTTCCTTACATCTTGGTGTCCATTCAAACTTCATCCCCTTCTTTTGCAAAGAAGTGATTGAATGTGCAACCTTGGAGAATCCTTCAATGCATCTCCTGTAATATCCTGCAAGTCCCATAAAAGATCTCACATCTGTCACATTTCTTAGGGTTGGCCAATTCATAATGGCTTCAATCTTCTCAAGGTCCACAGATATGCCCTCCTTTGAGATAACGTGACCAAAATAATGAATTTTATCTTTATAAAAATTACATTTGCTCAACTTTGCATACAACTTATGCTCCCTTAGCAATTTCAATGTCAGCCTCAAATGTTCTTCATGGTCTTCCTCATTCTTAGAATAAATAAGAATGCCATCAAGGAAAACAAGAACAAACTTGTCCAGATACTTACTGAAAACACTATTCATAAGGCACATGAATGTAGCTGGTGCATTTGTGAGACCAAATGGTACCACTACAAACTCATAGTGTCCATACCTTGTTCTGAAGGCTGTCCTATGAATATCTTCATCCTTGATTTGTACTTGATGGTAATCAAACCTCAAGTCAATCTTGGAAAATACCTTTGCTCCTTTCATTTGATAAAAAAAGGTCATCAATTCGAGGTAAAGGGTATTTATTCTTCACAGAGACTTTGTTCAACTGTCTGTAATCAATACACAACCTGGGTGTACCATCTTTCTTTTTCACAAACAAAACTGGTGTCCCCGGGGAGACACACTTGGCTTGATGTACTTTTTTTCCAACAACTCTTGCAACTGCATCTTCAGCTCTAACAATTCTGATGTGCTCATCTTGTAGGGTGTCTTAGACAGGTGCTGCTTCAGGCACAAGGTCAATGGTAAAATCAATACCCCTTTTTGGAGGAAGCCCTGGAATCTCATTAGGAAAAACATCCCTTAATTCCTGCAACACATGAAAGTCCTCCAACCTAGGAGTTTCATTTTTTGCTACCTCCAAAACATGAGCTGCGTACAATCTGCAACCTTTCCTACAAAACTTCTTCAACTGCATTGCTGAAATCTGCCTAACAGAAATCTCCTCTGGAATACCTCTTACAACCCTTAGGTTTTCTTCTTCATCCATGCATTCAAATGTCTTATTGTAACAGTCAAGCTTAACTCTGTGCACTTCTAACTAGTGCATTCCAATGAGAATATCATTGGAACCAAGTGGTAGAACATTCAAATCTGCATAAGTGACTAACCCATCCATGACAAATGGACATTTCTCTACCACTTCACTAACCTTTCTCTTGGTTCCAGTGGCTAGTTGAACTAACCATGATTTGCTATGCTTTGACTTCTTAATAGCACAAATCTCAACTACTTTAGGAGTAATATAACTGTGAGTAGATCCAGGGTCAATCAAAACAGAAACAGATTGCTCAACAATCTTACCTTCAACTTCAACCACAGTTGACGGATGATCTGCCTGGTGGTCCTCTAGTGCTGCATAAATTCTAGGGACGACCTTTGCTACTTGACCCATCGTTTCAGCTTCTTGGACGTTGTAAGCTAGCCTTACATACCCCTCCTCATGTGGACAGTTCCTGCACATGTGGGGACCTCCACATCTCCAACATTGGAGTGGTTCTCTGATCTCTTTTGGATCTCTTGGTTTTTTCCTTATCTCTCTGGCTGGCTTAGTCACAACTTGTGATGGCTGCCCTTGCTGATTCCGAAAGTGAGAAGGTTTGAAACCTTTCTTCCTTTGGTTAAACTTTTCATTCTTCTTGTCCTTCCATGCCTTGTGGTAATCAGGTTTGCCTTTGTTTTGATCATAGCAATACTTGGCCTTTCTTATAGCTTCTTCTAGAGTTCTAAGTTCATCAAACTCAGTCCTGTCTTTGTAAGATTGAGGTAATCCACTTAGAAAATGCTGGATTTTCACTTTATCATCCTTGATGTACCTGACAGACCTCAACAACTCCAAGAATTTGTTTGCATATTCTTCCATGGTCAGCTGTCCCAATTTCAGCTCATGGAATTCTTTGATCTTGTCATCATAGTACCTGTTAGAGAGGTACTTCTGCTCGAAATACTTCTTGAACTGCTTCCACACAATTTTTCTGTCATTGATCTTCCTCACTTGCCTGAGGTGCTCCCACCATATTTATGCTGTTCCATTCAGATTGAAGATGGCTACCCTTGCCTTCATATTCCCAGAGTAGTCTTGGACTTGGAAATATTTCTTCATCCACAGAAGCCAAGCTTCAGCTTCTTCCTCAGTCTTTATCTCACCATTAAAGGTAGGAGGCCTTGCCTTCTTAAATTCATCACGTTAACGGTTCTAGTAACGCCTCTTCCTCTCATTCCTGTGAGATGAAGAGCTTGAACCCCCAATGGATCCTTTAGAGTCAGATGATCCACTAGAAGACCTCTTCCTTCTTCTTGCACTGCTCTTGCTTCCTTCCGGATTTGCTTCCCGATGCCAAGAGTTCTTCTCCCTTTGGATGTCTGTCAAACTCTGTAGCATGGCTGCATTCAACTGATTCTGCTCTTCCTAAGCTTTAATCATTCTTTCATTATCTTCTCTATAACTTTGCATCTCCACCCTTAGGCTTCTCATGGTGGCTGCAAAATCTGGGGGAGTATCTCGATATCTTCCTCTGTTAGATTCTGTCTCAGCATTTCCAACTCAGACATTTTCCCCCATGGTATCTTCCTCGTGCTCAAAGGGATCCTGTGCATCATTCATGTCGTAGGTTCTCATGATTGAGCCACAACCCACTCTTCCAACCTGCACTATGACTCTGCAAAAACGTGTTAATAAACACGTTGTTAGACAATCTCAGAAATTCAAAAACACTTACTGACTATTCACTGCAGGTGTGGACGGTCGAGATCATGGTAGAACCAGATCTACGACTAAGGTGAGTTTCGTAAATAAAAGAACAAGGAGGATAAAAGGGCGCCGAGTTGTGAAATGGAAAACTAATCGCCACGACAGAGCTTAAGATCAACAGACAAGGTTGATCCCCAAACAGATCAACGGTTGACAACTATTTCGCTGGGAGAACTAGCGTGGACAAAGAAAATTTTGTTGTGCGCGATAGGAAACGTGTGTAAATGACGTGTCCCCTCCCAATTGGATATCGCGCTTCAAGATTGGAGGTATGAGGTCACTTTATGGAGCGCGAAATCTTTATGTAATTGGGTTCACCGTCAATTTGAAGTCCGCTCTTTATCGAGCGCTACCTGAGACATTTGACCGGGTTAGCTAGATTTAGCGGTTCTGCTAAATAGCACATTGTCTTGCTGCAACTTTTTAGCTTGGCCCATTTAGGCCCAATGTTGCAACCATTAGCTCTAATACCACAATGTCATGTACCCAAACCCCGATTATCATGCAGAATTAAAAATTTTCTTAAAGAATTGTGGTTCTTCTTTTGAAACACAGGGCATGGCCAAGAAAACACTCTTCAACATTCATACTTAGGCTCAAGAACCACTATAACAGTCGCTCTGCCCTTGACAGATCTACTCTGTAACTGGAAAGGATTTTTCTGCACTGAACCTGTCCTTTGCGCATTCTGCCTTCCGCATTCCCCTTTTCACCTTCCGCTTCGGAATTGGGAATCGAAAACATAGCGTGCGACGGAGTCATTCAAATCATGTTCCGCCTTCTGCCCTTCCACCTTACGCCTTCCGCATTGCGGACTTCGGGAATCAGAACTCTGCAAAACAACCACCTTGTCTTTTGACCTTCTGACTTTCGCCTTTTGCCTTCCGTACTACGGACCTCAGAAATCAGAAAATTCGCGAGACGATCACTGTCTTTCGACTTCCGACTTTTCGCTTCCCGTACTGCGAACCTTGCAAATTGGAAAAACAACTTTTCGTCTTAACCTTTTTCCCATTTTCCACCTTCTGCCTTCTGCCTTCCGCAAGCGGATTTCGGGGTGCGGAAAATACACTTTTGCCTTGGAATTTTTCGTCTCTTTTTCTGCTTCCGACTTCCGAAGGCGGATCACGGGAATTAGAAATCCAACATTCTGCCTTGTTCTCAACTTCTGTTTTCCGCCTCCCCCCTTCCGCAGCCGGATTTTGGGGTGCAAAAATACTTAAGTCAGATGCATTTCGACTCTGCAACCAGACTTCCAGCCTCCATGATCATAAGCAAAATGCATTGAAACATACAAGGCATATACAGATGCAAATGCAGGAACATTTAACAACAGTAAATCCTACTTAAACCTTCAATAAGCATTCAACATAATAACCATGTTCATAAACAAATACATTGCATAAATAACACCGCAAAGAATACTTATCTTGAAGATGAAACTGTCTCGCAACATAAACTAGCTATGTCGCTGCAACGTTCCACCCAACCGTAGGCCGATTGTGTTCATAAATCTCTCAACACAACTGCCACCCCCGAGCTGGGCATGACTTCCACAAGGAGCTAGGAAACAATAGATTCACACACAGCTAGATCACATCACACACAGTCAAGCCAACCTTCAGTTGGGTTTATCAGACTGTCCAGTTAAGGTCAAACATGGCCAAATGCACAACAAGAAACAACCAAGCCAATGTTTGATTGGGTTTCACAGGCTGCCAAGCCAAGCCAATATACAATTGGGTTTCTCAGTCCGTCAACAAAGCCAATCTATGTTTGGGTTTCATAGGATGCTAAGGCAATGGAAAGGAAGAATGGCTAAGCTTGTGGCTCATTCAAGAGCTAAGGACACCTCCACAAGATCTATCTAGCTTGGCATCCACATTACCTGCACCCCAACAGAAGGAAGTATCCCTTTCTCTGCTACATAGTCCCTCAGGCTATACCTTCCCTTCCAGTGCTCTTCAGGGTGTGCAGTGAAGATTCACTAGCCACTCGTATCTTTTCCTGAGGTTCCTCTCTGCACTAGGTTTATCAAGCCCATTCGACGTCTCTTCCACTCCTAAGTCTTGCATATAGTTCAGATCCAAACCAGGGTGCACATCACAACAAACCACAGGGAGACACAGCAACACAAGGCTCCACTCTGTAACACAGAGAAACAGGGTTTCATACCACTTTGTAGTTCATGATAACACTGTAACACAACAATCAGGGTTCGATAAAGGAAAATACTTGCAGAAACACGTTGCAACACTTTGCTAAACCAAAACGCTCTGCGACTCCAGATCGTGAACAACTGAACATGCTCGAATGAACAACCTTCCCCGTAATAAATTGGAATGACCGAACATAGTGGGCGACTGAGGGATACCGGGTTGGGCACGCATTCACGTGCTTATGTCAGAAGTAGAATGCGGCTTCCCAGATCGCAGGTTGCAGGCAAGCTCAGTCACGAAACCGACTGCCATGCCCTGCTCTGCCCCAGAAATTAACTGCCTCAACTGTTCTTTTGGAAGAATTGAATGATTGAGGATAGAGGACAAAAAGGTAGCTGAGGGTTTATGGGTTTCCTCATTGACATCTAGTCTCACCCTATGGCTCAGGAGTTTGACTAACTCCCCTCCCTATTCCTTGTGAAATCATGCCCCCTTCTCTTTCACGTTGTAGTGCATAGCTAGCTGTGGTATTTTATTAAATTGCAGATTTACATGATATCATCCAAATGTAATGTGCCAGACTTAGCACTATCACCATAGGTATCAACCTTGAGCACCTATACACAAAACACCAAATCGATGGCAGGGCCTTGGCCTTGAGGTCCTTGCCATGATTTACATACAATATATACATCATGTAGAATTTCAATACCATGGGGTCAAAACCGGGGTGTCACATTTTTGTAACGTTGCATCTTTTCTCATAATAAAATCTACATTTGACTGTTGCACTGGTTTTCCCATCTTGGGTTTTTCCGGGGGTTTCCATACCCAAAATATCTGTGTCATTATTGGGCTGTGATGTTGTGATTTATTTCTCAGTTTTTATATTCCGGTGCATACTGTAAAAGATATTCATGTGTGGTTATTAGTAGATATTTTGAATGCATTGTTTAGCCCTAATTGAATATTAAAGGAAATTTTACATGGTATTAGAGTTCTGGTGAGCTAAAGCTGAGAGATTTGCAGCAGTAATGATAGATCAGGGGCAGATCTTTAGGAAGACACAAACCTAGACTTCCAGATCTAGGGTTTGACAGGTACACTTCAGTATGGCCATGCAATCGAGGGTTGAGGATAGACTCGAGGGTGCTAAGAACTTTCCTACATGGAAAGAAAGGATCACAAGGATCCTAGACGTCAATGATGCAGAGGAGCACATTGACTCCATGAAGGTTGCACCCACAGATCCGACAAATTTAGTAGCTTGGAAGAAGATGATTCCAGAGCCATGTTGATTATCATGGATGGAGTGAAGGACCATATAGTCCCTCACCTGCCTGGTAAGAAGACCGCATTAGAGATGTGGAAGGCTTTGGAAAGTCTGTACTAGAGCAAGAACGAGAACCGAAAGATGGTGTTGCAAGAGAGGATGTGCAGCACCAGGATGGCCAAGGGAGAAGGAGTGGTGCCTTATCTCACGAGCCTCACACAAATCAGGGATATTTGACTGTTGCACTGGTTTTCCCATCTTGGGTTTTTTCGGGGGTTTCCATACCCAAAATATCTGCGTCATTATTGGGCTGTGATGTTGTGATTTATTTCTCAGTTTTTATATTTCGGTGCATACTGTAAAAGATATTCATGTGTGGTTACGAGTAGATATTTTGAATGCATTGTTTAGCTCTAATTGAATATTAAAGGAAATTTTACATGGTATTAGAGCTTTGGTGAGCTAAAGCTGAGAGATTTACAGCATTAATGATAGATCAGGGGCAGATCTATAGGAAGACACAAACCTAGACTTCCAGATCTAGGGTTTGACAGGTACACTTCAGTATGGCCATGCAATTGAGGGTTGAGGATAGACTCGAGGGTGCTAAGAACTTTCCTACATGGAAAGAAAGGATCACAAGGATCCTAGACGTCAGTGATGCAGAGGAGCACATTGAGTCCATGAAGGTTGCACCCACAGATCCGACAAATTTAGTAGCTTGGAAGAAGATTGATTCCAGAGCCATGTTGATTATCATGGATGGAGTGAAGGACCATATAGTCCCTCACCTGCCTGGTAAGAAGACCGCATTAGAGATGTGGAAGGCTTTGGAAAGTCTGTACTAGAGCAAGAACGAGAACCGAAAGATGGTGTTGCAAGAGAGGATGTGCAGCACCGAGATGGCCAAGGGAGAAGGAGTGGTGCCTTATCTCACGAGCCTCCCAAAAATCAAGGATCATCTTGGAGCTGTTGGCTCTAAGATTGAGGATGATGAGCTAGTTCGGATAGCCCTTAATGGCTTCTCTAAGCCATGGGACACCTTTGTCAAAGGTGTTGTGGCTAGGGAGAAGCTCCCTAATTGGCAGAGACTGTGGGATGACTTTGTGCAGGAGGAGACCCACATGGGTCAAGGATCAGGCTCATCCAGCAATGCCCCACAGATTGTGGATGAGGAGGCTCTAGCCCTTACAGGGAAGAGCAAGGGTAAGGAAAAGAGGAAGAAGGATGGTAAGAAGAACCTTGACGTGTCAAAGCTCAAGTGTTTTATCTGCCACAAGCAGGGACACTTTGCCTCCCAGTGCCCAGACAGGAAGAAGAAGAGGAGCACTCATATGGCTGGATCTACAGAGGTGGATGAGTTCAGCTGGAACTTCGATGAGGAGTTCTGCTTGATAGCTTGCATGGCAAGCACCACAAGGAGCAACATATAGTACATCGACATTGGAGCATCTAGTCACATGACTGGACATTAGAGATTCTTTAGAGACTTGCAGGAGGGTGGTACAAGGATCCACGTTGAGCTGGGTGATGATGCGCGGTATAAGGCGCAGGGAGTTGGCATTGTTTCATTTGAGAGGGAGTCTGGCAAACTCCTCAGGTTCGCTGATGTGTTATATGTTCTAGGACTGACCAAGAACCTTATATCAGTCTCCACTCTGGAGGAGAAGGGATATTAGGTGAAGTTTCGTGACCATAGAGTGTATATCAGGCCCAAGGGGTCAGATAGGAGCTTGGATTGGGTGATTGGCAGGAGGACCAGGAAAGTGTACAGACTACACTTCGAGCCTGCAAAGGCTCTAGTTAGCGACAACAGTCAGGGTGAGTTGTGGCATAGGAGGATGGCACACTTACACCATGGAGCACTGAAGCATTTGAGACAGGCAGTCATAGGAGTTCCTCAGGTATAGGAGGAAAAGCATAACCACTGCAAGGGTTGTGCTTTGGGGAAGAACATCAGGAAGCCTTTCCCACATAGTGAGCACAAGTCTAAGGAGCCCTTAGACTTGGTGCGTTCTAATGTATGCAAACTTATGAGTGTCCATTCGTTCAGTGGTTACAGTTACTGCGTAACCTTCATTGATGACTATTCCAAGAAGACCTGGATCTATTTCTTGAATGCCAAGTCAGAGGTCTTGAGAGGTTCTGAGAGTTCAAGACTCTCGTGGAGAACCAAATAGGATAAAAGATTCAGGTGTTGAGGACAAACAACGGGGGTGAATACACTTCCCATGAGTTCATGGAGTATTGTTTGGTTGAGGGGATCAAGAAGGAGCACACTGTGCCCCATACCCCAGAACAAAATGGAGTTGCAGAGCGGATGAACAGGACTATGGTTGGAGCAGCCAAGGCCATGTTATTTGATCAGGGATTACCACTATTCCTTTGGGCCAAGGCATACAGGCGTACAGTATACATTCATAACAAGTGTCCCCACACAACTTTGGGGAGGAAGACATCAGAGGAGGTCTTCATAGGCACCAGGCCAGATGTGAGTCACATTTGCATATTCGGCACTGTCTGCTATTGTCATGTTCATGCTGACAATAGGAAGAAGTTGGACCCTTCTGGAGAGAAGGGGTTACTTGTTGGTTACAATGAGATTTCGAAGGCATATAGAGTTTACATTCCTGCTCGCAGGAGGATCATTGTGAGTAGGGATGTCTAGTTCGATGAGGACAGGGCCTTGCGGAGATCTCTGGACTTACTAGCAGAGCAACAGCTAGCACAGGAGTCGGGGGTCAAGTTGGAGAAGCCAGATGTACAGGTACATACATAGAGCATAGGTTCTGGTGGTCAGAGGGAGTCAGGTGGACAAGATCCTACAATCATTGACTTGGAGGATGAGTTGCAGCACGAGATGGATATCCAGCAGCCACAACAAGTTGATACTAGGCCAAGGCCTAAGTCGTTTAGGTCCACAGTACAGGATGCCAGGCAGGTTGATCCTCCACAGAGTTTTTTTAGACGGAGTGTACCACCAGAGAGGCTTAGTTATATGGCACTGATGACAGAGTTGATTAACTCTGAACCTTCTAGCCTTGGGGAGGCTGCACAACATGATGTGTGGCAGGAGGCTATGGTTTAGGAGTATGACTCCATTATGAAAAACCAAGTATGGGCGGTTGTGTTCAGGCCACAAGGGAAAAAGGTGGTAGGATCTAGATGGATCTACAAGGTGAAGCATGCGACAGACAAAAGCGTGGAGAAGTACAAGGCACACTTCATGGCAAAGGGGTTTTCACATAAGGAGAGTATTGATTACGAGGAGACCTTCGCCCTTGTTGCCAGGTATTCTTCCATTTAGATCATTATCTCACCAGCAGCTGAGATGGGTTGGCGTGTCCATCAGATGGACGTCAAGACTGCCTTCTTCAACGGAGAGTGATAGAGGAGGAGGTGTATATTGAGCAGCCAGAGGGGTTTGATGTGGAGAACAGGGAGACGCATGTATGCAGACTGCATCGAGCTCTTTACGGGCTAAAGCAGGCACCTCGAGCATGGTACTCTAGGATTGACAACTATCTACGAGAGATGGGATTTTAGCGGAGTGAGGCTGACCACATCCTGTACTTATTGACAGGTGAGGTGCCTCTCATACTGGTCCTGTATGTGGATGATCTCTTCTTGACAGGAGATGAGAGGCTAATTGGAGACTGCAAGTCCAACCTTGCAGTGGAGTTTGAGATGAAGGACCTTGGGCTGATGCATTACTTTCTGGGCTTGGAGGTTTGGCAGAGAGATGGATGCTTCTTCACCGGACAGGGGAAGTATGTAGTAGAGATCTTGAAGAGATTCAGGATGGAGGACTGCAAGCCTATGGCCATACCTCTAGTTTCCAACTGGAGGAAGATTGATGCATCAGGGTCAGGCGGATTTGATCCTACCTTGTATTGTCAGCTTATCGGATCACTTATGTATCTGGTCAACACTAGACCAGACATCAACTTTGCAGTCAACTCTCTGAGTCAGTTCATGGTAGACCCTCAGAAAGTGCATTGGATGGCTGCGAAGCACATACTTCTCTACATCAGAGGTACAGTGGAGTATGGATTGGTTTATGAGCGCAGGGGGAGTGTACAGTTAGCCGGTTTCACAGATGCTGACTGGGTAGGATGTGTAGAGGACCAGAAGAGTACTTCAGGTTGTTTTTTAGCATTGGATCAGGGGTTGTCTCTTGGTTCACCAGGAAACAAAAGTCAGTTGCATTGAGCTCGACAGAGGCCGAGTACATGGCAGCCAATATGGCTTCTTGTGAGGGTATGTGGCCGAGGAAGTTACTTTCAAGGTTGTTCAACTGTGAGCTAGAGGCTACTGTAGTTCATTGTGACAATCAAACTGGCATCATGCTATCTGAGAATCCAGTGTTCCATGACCGGAGCAAACACATAGACATCAAGTACCACTTCCTTAGAGGTTGTGTTCAGAAGGGAAGCATTCGGTTGGAGTACATACAGACAAATGAGCAGGTAGCGGACATTTTCACCAAGGCACTTTTCAGACAAAGTTTTGTGAAGTTCAGGGATAAGTTGGGGTTCCTACCGAATCCCTTCCTCGTTGAGAGGGAGTGTTAGATTAGCAGCAACAAGGAAGGTCCTCTTGTGTGCAAGTGTCCTTGCATGTAGAAGACTCTAAAAAATGAAACCAGTTGTATTTAATTATTTTTTCTTAAGTTTACTTTGGAAAATAGTTAAAATGATTATTGACTTTAAGTGAAAGTGAAATTAGGTTTTACGCTTTACCTAAAGTTATATAAGAGAGGTCAATTGGTTGAGAGGACACACACTTGTATTTCGACAGAGATAGGATATAGACAAGAGGAGAAAAGTTAGACAGAGGATTTAGTTGGGAAGACGGAGGATCGAGGAGCAGGTTCACCGAGCAGTTAGAAGCCACACAGGTCGACAGGCAGAGTTGCAGGAGTAAGGCCATACCATTTCGTACGGATTCCGTACAGCTGCCAGCGTGACCATACAGATTTTGTACAGAAGTCGTACTGCCGTACGGACCCGCACGTGTGAGGCCGTACAGCTTGGCCGTACACTCTCTCAGGGGGGTGTAGAGGTTTAGCTGGGGGTTCGTCCAGTGTTTCTGCCGAGTAGCTGCATTCACCAGGTTTGGGTGATTTTGCAGTGATTGTAATGTTCCGTATTTTCTCATAATAAAATCTATATCTGACTGCTGCACCGGTTTTCCCATCTTGGGTTTTTCAGGGGGTTTCCATACTCAAAATAACTGTGTCATTATTGTGCTGTGATGTTGTGAGTTATTTCTCAGTTTTTATATTCCACTGCATACTGTAAAAGATATTCATGTGTGGTTATCAGTAGATATTTTGAATGCACTGTCTAGCCCTAGTTGAATATTAAAGGAAATTTTACATTTTCAGCACGAAGCACATTGCTAAAGGTAAAATCTTTGTATTTTGAAGAATTCAAAGAAATGTATGGGACTGGCAGTTCTTTGTATTTGAGTGTTCTGAGAAGTGAGAAGACCAGCAGTGGGTGTGAAGAAGCTTACAAAGACCTTCACATGTTAGAGGAACTACTATGCAAGTTGGAAGTATGTTGTGTACAAGGAGGACATAGATTGCAACCTATATGAGAACTTGAGAAGCATACCACTGGAATATATGTGAACACTCTGAAGTGAAGAAGGCCATGGTAAATTTGTTGAAGTATTACATGCCTTTGTCGATGTCTGGTCGACCATGGGAACAGATGTCAGTGGACTGCATTAGTGGTTTGTTGACCACCAAAAGGCAAAGCCGCATATCTTTGTCAGAGTTGATTGGTTCATCAAGATAGTGATGTTGATAATGTGAGAAGATCTACACAAGACAACAAGTGGTGAAATTATTCTTTAATCATGTTAAGATAAACTTTAGTTTACTTTCATCCATCATTTTGGGGACACAGCAGATATCTCAGTCACTTCTGAAATGCATCGTGGTCGCTCATGGACACCAAGCTAAATAGGAGAACCACCTTCCATTTGCACTGTTACAGAAAGACAAAAGTATTGAGCTGCGCATTCGTGTAACTGTCAAGAATGTTGAGGTGACATCTCAAGTTTTGGGATCAGAATATGCTATGCACGCAGCACAACTGTAATCAAGGTTCACCATTTGAGGCATGTGTGGATCTCTTTCGCATTTGGGAGTGCAGGTTTACTGTGCTTTAACGGCTGATAGGATGGGGATATGCAATGACAAGACTTTAAGATTTGCAGAGCACATCAAGATTATACACTTAAGTACACAGGCGTGCACGACAAGAACTGAGTCGATCATATGTTCCAAGTCAAAGATAAAGCATGGTTACATTCTTGAAAATAAATCTGTTAAGTATGGACCATTAGATGTTAGGATATTTAGACACTGAGGAGTTAGTTAAGATCAACTTGGTTTATTGTGTCTTTAGGTGAAGTGTCTTTCTTTTATATGCATTTGTACTTGTGTAATCTGACGGTCGTGACTCGTGATATGTTCTAGACATAAAGTGATATGGTGGTTCATCTTCCCCTGGATCTTAATGACTATATTGATCCTTGGCTTAACACCCAAATTCCAACTGGTCCATGATCTCTGTTTAAAGAGCATGGGGGGTAATTTGCTGATGATCAATTGTAAGAAACTCATATGAGAAACTTTTTTCTTTTGCATTAATATATTGCCTCAAGTGGCCTCGTTGGCTGGGGCTGTAACTGTTTCCCTCTGAGATTTTTAATCATGGTTTTTAACATTGGTGTGCTAATCTATGATCTGTTTGTGAGTGGTTGGTTAAGGTGTTCAACCTGTGTGGAAATACCCTGTCTTAGTCTAACATTTCAGATTATGGAGAAAAGGAGTGAAAATGCCTTCAAACTGGATGCTCACCCATTTTTCAGTGCAGACCAGTCACCAACTCAATTGTCTGAATCTTTAATACTGGATGAAGAACTAGATCACCAAACAAATTACCTTCCATTTTGGAATTTATTCCGAAAACCCTCAAACCTCTTGAAGATACCATTCTGCAAGTGGAAGAAAACCAGAGAAGAAATGTGTACAAGTTATACCAGCTACTGTACAGTTAGATGGTATACAGCAGAACAATTTCGAAAGGATTTTCTGAATCTCACAAGTAAGATAATGGGGACCATAGTCTTTAAACAAGAGAGCCCTGATACATTGTAGAAGTACTTGTCAAAGGAAGACAACAGTACTTGTTCGACAGAAACAGGTTTTAGGATTATAATTTATGTCTTGACACAAAATGTTTGAACCTCACAGCGCTGGCAACCAACAATTCCGAGATTTCGGACTGTTACAAGGGTAATTGAAATGCCACGAGTATAACAAGTAAATTTATCCCTGAATAAGGTGACTTTTTGGATAGATCTCTTGGAGACATAGGAGAGGAGGTAGTCAAGGAAAGAAACCCTGCTTAATTTAGCCCTCTGAGGTTCGCTGATCAAATTTTACTCTGTACTCTGTACATTTTGTCATGTAATGGAATTGCTGTTTTGATTCTTTGCTGCGAACCTTCTGATGGATATTTCTTTGCAATTTACAGATAATGTAAACATGCAGAAAAACACAAATACCTTTTTTTGAAACCAGGCAATAGAGTAGTGTTAGACCATGTTTAGTATCAGAGACTGGATCATCAGCCGATTGAGGATTTGAAGCTGTAGTATATAGCATTTTATGATATAGTTGACAACATGGTTATGTGCTTGTATTCATGTCCTGAAGTTAATAGTTTCAACTAATGCAGTAATTATCTAAACAGCCTAGGAAAGCATGTGATTGACATCAACATTGCCATTATTTGAATTCATGAAAAGTCAATTTTTCAATATTTGAAAAGCAAAATCTCATAAATTTGACTTCTTATCATGATTTGAGTTAGTTTCTTTTTGGGAATGGGACTGCATATTTGAATTTTCTAGGAAATGTTGTTATGAAGTTACTGCTATTTCTTGTAATCTTTTATAAACATCTACTGGATTTTAGTACAGTTTTCTCCTGATGGATTGCTGACATTTGTTCATTTTGTTTTTCAGTACAAGAGGGAACTGAACCAATTTTTAAACTCTCCTTTGGGAAGAAGTGTTGCTGTAAGCCAAATCTAGCCTTTTGTGCCATGCCTTTATTTTGAACTAATAATAGACATTTAAGTGCTTCTGATTGAGTTAATTTCTTAGAACAATTTAGCTTTCCTCGTGTTGCATCATTTTAGGTGCTAGAGGGCAGAGTATTTTGCTTTTCGCTTTATTCTCATATTATGTCTTTTGGTGTTTCTTCATTGCTGTCTCATTCTAGTATTGGTTAAAAAGAGGGGCTGTGAAGAGGTGCATGCAATTCAATTGACATGGTGACTGGTCTTTGTCTCAGCTTTATGTTTGCAATATAAAGATGATTTATTGTAGGTTAATTAATTTAATATCTATAAGAATTAGTCGAGTTACTAAAGATGCGGCGATAAGGGTGGACCTTTCAGGCCTACTGATTTGGATTGTTACAAATAGCATGACCCTATGTCATGAGCATGGTTTACGAAACAACCTATTGTGTCTCATTTGCATGTCCATATATGAATGTTGACTAGGTGGCATATTCAGTTCTTAAACATTGATCCTAAGCATAGCTTTCGGTATTGAGGCCTGGACTGTGCTTATTGTCAAATTGCTTTTGCATATTCCCTAACCATCAGTATACTGTTGCAGTCCCCTTTTGATTTTGTGAGACCAGGGATGCTGCTACAGGCAGTGGTTTATTAGTAAAATTACATAAAATATAAGAAAAGAAAAAGGTCCCAACTGCTAGTATTATTTGATTGTTTCCAGTACAGCATCCTGCATATCATTTCAATACTGCTTTTTCTTTTGCCATTTGTATTATTGCCCCATAAATTTCTTTTGGTGTGTATGCGGATGTGCATTCACATGAATATATGATATATCTGTATTGTTAAACATACACAATTATATGCAATATGTAATTATTGTATGCATGTTGTCTGTGACTCTGTACAAAGACTATATAATATATACAAATAATAAATATATATACTTTGATATATCCTAATGAGGTTTGTGCATGGCAATTTTATCAAAGTTAAGGCCATGTTAGTTGAAGAAGGTAAAATTATCCTCTTTTTCATTAAACGCTCACGTACATGTTATTGCCGATTGCTGACTTGAGAGAATCATTTTCACAAAAAAACATAGGCAAAATTTATAAATACATTAAAATCAGAAATTTAGATCATGTACAAAAAGTTAAAACACATGCACTTACTAGTCATCTGATCTAGTTTTCTCATTTCACGTCTAGCATTTCTGAGGTTTTTGTGAAAAGATTACAGTTTGAGGGGAATCCTTGTAAAGGCCTACAAAGACGGTCTTCTATTCTTACATGATTTTTGATGTGTTACAGACGTTGGTATTTCTTTGGTTTGCTCTCTCTGGATGGCTATTCAGGATAATAATTTTTGGAACATGGGTCTTACCCTTTGCAGCACCTTTTCTCATTGGGGCAGTTGCAAGAAACACTGTAATAGAGGTATGCTGATTATTAAATCCATTTCTTCCGACCATCTTATTTTTTTATATGATGACACAGTTGCAACTTTTCGTTTATGCTATTGCTGGTAAATAATCATATTTTTGGTAGTTTTTAATAAATCATAGAAAACAAGATGTTCATAGTGAATACACAAGTAAATAAATATACTTTGAGAATTTCCCTTTTCCTTCTGCCTGCCTTTTTTTATTGGTTTGGGGTTGGGGTTGGGTGGTTTGCCGGGGGGTGGTTGGAACCTAGGTAAGCCAGAATCTCTGGATGGAGGAGGCTCCGGCAGTACATTAGCTCATGGTAGTTGGACATAATGCCATTGGATGGAAGGATAATATCAATGGACAGCTGCCTTAGTGACCCTTCTCTGTAGAACATATGTATAAGAATTAAATTAATAGCATTGAGTTTAGTGAATTTTCTCATCTCCATTCACTCTTTTAGTGAGAATGTAAATTCAAATTGTAATAGTGAAGTATTGTACTGAAGTTTTTTTCTATTTTAACCAGTGTGTTAACCCAAAAAATCCCTCACTAAGCTCTCCATGACCTACACCACCCAAGGACACCACTTCATGACCTTCCATTAGACCCCCACACCCTAAAAAATGCTTAAGGATGAAGAAAAGGGCTTAAAAACCTCCAAAAAGGAGCCTAAAATACTCTCCCAGGAGCTAAAGCCCCCAAAAATGGGCTAAAACCCTAAAAGGAGCTAAAATTAGGGCGGAAGGGGCTAAAAGCCCAAAAAAGGGGCTAAAGCCTGGACCAAGGGCTTAAAACCTTAAAACCCCAAAAAAGTTATAAAAGGAGGGTGGGGGTTCACTCTCAAAACACTTCTCCCTTGCACACTGTTATGCTGCCTGTGGATGCCTTGAGACCCCTTTGTCTCTCAAGCCACCCACACTCCCTCTCCCCCATCTCCATTGAGCCATAGCTCCCCCATCCAAGAGAGAGGTGCTTCTTCAAGCCAAGGCATGGTGGTCCATTCCACCCAAAGAGAAGGTATAGCTTGTTATTTTCTGTTTTTGCTTAATGATTTCTTTGCTTTCTAATCCATGGTTTATTTGCAGGTTTATTGCCTAACTTGTTTTGCAGGTTTCTAGTTTCTAACAGTTGTTTGCAGGTTATTGGAAGCGGAACCCTAACCCATTGTTTGCAGAGGGGTTCTCCATCATTTTTCTTCTTTCTGTTCTTTATTTTATTTCTGTCTAATTTTATTTCCGCTTTCTTTTCAGCATTTTTACAAGCAGGAACCTACCCTTCTGTCCTATAGACAGAAGGGAGCCATTCCTGCCCCTGTAGCAAGGAGAAATCCCTGCTACACAGTGTTCCACAGAAATGCATCCCGCAGGGTAGGGGGCATGCCCCCTGTGTTTCCCATGTCCTTGGGACGGGGTTGGGGGTAGAATTTTTTTTTTTTTATAATAATTTTAGAGACGGGGACCCCTATGTTAGGTACCTCGACACCCCCACTGTCGCCTATGAATTTCCCTAAAATTTGGAGGGTGTCGTTACACGCCCCCCATGTGTGTTTCCTTGCTACCGCACCCCACATGCCGGAAACTTGGTTTGAACACTGATTTTAACATCATGGGCGTACTGATATTTAATTTTAGTCTCCACATTTTATGTTTCCTTTTAGTCTTTAAAAAACGTGCCGGAAATTTCTTAGAACACTGATTTTAACATCATGGGCATACTAACATTTGCTTTTAGTTTTCCACATTTTATGCTTCCTTTTTGTCCTTGAGAAAAGATTTAGTAGTATAATAATGATCCTTCTGGAATGGCAGGGAGCTTGTCCAGCTTGTAAAAGACGTTTTGTAGGCAATCGGAATCAGGTTATACTTTGCATGAATTGTAGGGCTGTAGTTTGGCAACCACGTGAAGACTTTTCCAAGGGCAGTTCAAATCCTGACATCATTGATATAGACATTGAGGAAAAATGAAGGATCAAATGCAATTTCACTAGGTTCTTTATGAAAGAAGTGTTTGGTGTTTGATAAATGATAATCATTCACTTCACATTTGTACTTGTATGTAAGTGATTCCTCCGCTGTATATTTATTCAATTTTCTCAGCGAAGTCCCTCCTAAGAGAGTCTGATTTTGGAAAGATTCACTGTGCTGTCCTCCTCACAAATCAAAGTCTTATTGAGAATTGGTTGCTTAGCTTTGCTAGTTTTGTTTAGAGGAAATCAAAATCTCTAATAAACTTCAGATTTTCTGGTCTTTCACAGATTTTGGCTTTTGTCATAGCCATATATATTGTATGAGAACACACTTGCAAATGTCAGGTATTGCTCAGAATCTTTTTGAAGGATGCCAATACCGGTCAATTAAAGGGCCTTTACTTTCTTCCATCTCATTAAAGTGAGAGATTTCCTTTCACGTAGAAATTGTATTACAGATTTACAAATTTAGAAGATTGATTTGACTATTAGATCAATAACAAGTTTCACAAAATGTGCTCCTTGTATCTTCAATGTCTGGTTGTACAAATGGGATGCTCATCTTTTGGCTTTTGTCATAGCCATATATATTGTATGAGAACACACTTGCAAATGTCAAGTTTTACTCAGAATTTTTTTCAAGGGTGCCAGTACCTGTTAAATAAAGGGCCTTTACTTTCTTCCATAAGTGAAAGATTTTCTTTCATGTAGAAGTTGTATTACTAAGTTTAGAAGATTGTTTTAATTATTAGATCAATAGCATGTTTCACAGAATGTGCACCTTATATCTCTATGTTTGGCTGTACAAAAGGGATGCTCATCCGGTAAAATATTGGCATGGTCTAGACAAGTGACAACTATTACTGTATATACGGTTACCCTTACATTAGCTGCTTGGTAATCCCCATAATTAGTGAAGATTTCGTATGTGGCTTTGGAGCTTTGTTCCACGCCCATATTACGGCAGTGCTATTTTCTTTGTGCGTTTTGACATTCTGGATCATTTGCACGCAAACTTGTTTGCATGTGTCAAGCATTTTGCTAACATTTAACTTTTTAAGTAATACACGGACTCTATTCAGTTCATCAAGAACTTGGACACTTTAACAGGTGGCACATATTCAACCACTGCAGTCAGTGTTGATATTTACCGACATTGTACTAAATTATTTGGAGTTAAGAATGAGCTTTTGTGAGTTTTATGGCCAAAATACCACAACAATTACTGACAAATTGTACTAAATTATTTGGAGTTAAGAATGAGCTTTTGTGAGTTTTGTGGTCAAAATACCACAAATTATTTGGAGTTAAGAATGAGCTTTTTGATATAGGCACCTTCCTTATTAAACCCACCAAATAAAAGGGTATGTTACATCATGCCACAGAAAAAACATATTGAATGCCGGTACTATAGAGTAACAAACATACAAATGTTGAAATGGGAGCCGATGTTTGTTTTATCATTTAATTGTTGAAGAAATTTGTTTTGTGAACAATTTTTCTCTTTCTTTTTACAAGGAAAATCTTAAGGGGAAACACGATGGATCCTTCCCCACATTTGTGGATGTCATCTCTATTAAATCTGTTAATGTACACTGGTACGTCTCACCCAAGGAATTTATGGACACTTGTTAACACGGGACTAGCGAAATGTCCAGTTACTTTGGTGACAAATGGTTAAGCTAACCTTTGTCCTTATAAAACCCAAGGAAAACCACACAGAGAAACCCAAAGGATGCATTTCCACATTTGTGGAAGGGATCCCTAGTAAACCTATTCATGTATACTAGTGTATGTCATTTGAGGGGATTCAAATTAGACATGTAGGCCAGGACTAGCCAAATGCCTAACATCGGTGACAATTGTTTGAACTAACCCTTTGAGTTGTTTTTCCTCAAGTAAAACCTTGCTGGTAAACCTAAGAAATGCTCCCCCACATTTGCATATGACATTCTTAGTAGACGCATTGGCATAGACTAGTGCACCTCATCTAGGGGATTTGAAATTGGGCACCTGCTGGCATGGAACCAGCCAAATGCCCAATGACATTAGCGACAACTGGTTGAATTACCCCCTCAGGATAACACTAACTTTTGGTTATAATCAAATCAACTATATTAGGCCACTGGAATACACTTTGTTAATTGAGATCCATTATTACAATGTTAGTTAAGATCAATCATTTCTTGGAAACTACAATGTTTAAAATGCTCTAATAAAGTTAAAGTCTAGATTGGAATAATTTGGTATCTTCCTAGGATGGAACACGTGTAGGTTTTGTGGTGAGGATTTATAGTCCCTTTTTTAATAGTTGTAGTTGTCTAAATTAGAATAGATTGGAATGTTTTGTAATTAGTTGAATCAATAATTTCTTGGAGACAGCAATGTTGGGAAAATTTTACGGATTCATGATTTTCTGAAGTGTAGAAACCTTGATGAATCTTATTAATTATTAGATTTCCAACCATGAAATGTTTAACAATATATATTTTAAAAATATTCAAATTTCTAAGGGTTTTATATCTTTTTGGACAATTTTGACAATTTTTAGAGTAAACAATTTTAATCCTATGGAATTTGGGCAAATCATATTGAAAGAAAATGGAAAATAACGATTTTTTTTTGTTTGATAAAAAACCCTAAAAAAATTAGTCTATGGGCTAAATTTCGCCCCTAAAATTTTCCCTCCTGCAATGTTTAAAATGCTGTAATAAAGTCTAAGAGTATAGATTGGAATAATTTGCATCTTCATGTGACAGAATCCGTTTGTAGATTTTGTGGTGAGCTTTAATAAGGTTTGTTGCATCAGGTACTTGTGTTATAAATTTGTTAATAGTTGTCTACATTGGTTTGTATCTTCATGGAGTGGAAACCATGATTAGGTTTTGTGATGAGGATTGCATTTAAGAAGGTTGGTTGTACAAATTAGAAGGTCTCATGTTATAAATTTCCATATATCCAATTGGAGAGAGATTCAAATTGTGGCCATCATCTATGTATTTTTATTTGCTATTTCTCCCCTTCTCTTTCTCAAGAGTTTGATTAAATTTCAATGTTAAGAGACGTTGGATTCTGTGATTAAGGAATTTCATTTTTCATATAGATCTTATTGTGTGCAAGTTATGGCTTTCTAATTTGCAATTGAATTAATTGGCATTCAAATTTCAATGTTGTTTATATGTGTTCAATATGAAGTGCAATCATTCTTTTAGATCAATGTCTCAGGTTGATGTAGTATTTTTCTAACCGTTGAAAAAGTTTACGGTCTACATTGTGAAGTGCTATTTTTTAAGATGAACGTGTCATATGTGATATGGTAGTTCTTTTGTAACCATGGAAAAGGTTAGCTCGGTTTGTTGTTGAGCTCTCACATATGTTTTCTTATCTCACAATATTATCTTTTGTAGTTCTTCATATGTGATATGGTAGTTCTTTTGTAACCATGGAAAAAGTTAGCTTGGTTTGTCGTTGAGCTCTCACATATGTTTTCTTATCTCACAATATTATATTTTGCTGTGCAAATGCTCTGTGCTATAGCTTTTGGACAAGTGTTTTTAAGTTTTTGTAAAATTATATGATGTAATTAGAAAATATGACTTTGCTCTTGCAACATTGTCAGCATGAGGCCACACGAGGCAGGGACCAATTTTACTTCTGCACAAGATTTTTTAATGGACAGAAATAGTTAGAGATGTATAAAAAAAATATTGCTGCTAAACTAGACAGCTTGATAATATAAAATTTTTAGGGATGAATTGAGTCTGTAGAACTTTCCTCTAATTGTAGACAACTTGATAATATAAAATTTTAGGGGATGAATTGAGTCTGTAGAGCTTTCCTCCAATTGTGAAAGCTATGGGAGGAGATAGTAATAATTTGATGCACAATAAATGTTTTTCATTATTTTGTATGAATAAATTTTAACAAACTGCTTGTATAGTAAAATATAGGAACACTACATAATTATTGATGAAGAAGGGTTCTTGCCCCCTTAAACAGGGTAGAGTTCAAAGTTAATTGGTGACATAAGAAGATATTCAATGTTGCTTCTTTTTCTTCATTTTGTTAGTGGATGGGAGTGATGAGAGTTATTCTTCAAAATTTCTGCAAAAGAATGTGATTTAGATGTTTCAAGCGAATGTATTGATGGGTTCTTTTGCCTTTTCTTCCATCATTGCTTCCTTTTCTAAAGAAGTTGTCATTCTTGCTTCCAATGGGACCTCTTCTGTGTTCTTTGATGCAATAGGTTCTAGTTCCACTTGGGCATCAAAAGACGATGATCTAGGATTTGATGGAGTTGTTGATGGGTCTACTTCAACCCCTTCCTTTTTTGGTTCCTCTGGATCTTCAAGAACCTCTTATATGTTGCTGGAGGGATTGGGTGGGATAGGTTGAGATCTTTTGATGGTTTGCAGCCCCTTGGACTATTGATTCCTACGCCTTCTGGATACCTGCTTGAAAATATCTTGCTTTATTTCCCTAGTTGGATTTAGACACTACCTTAAGGAGGGGTGTATTTCTTCAGTTTTAGGGCAGTACTTAGTGGATTGTCCATACTCGTGACACGAAATACATTTGAAGGGAATCTTATTTTAGCTTAGGGATTATAGATGGGTTCCAAAACATCACATTGCGCCTTCGAAGGGTTCTTCTCTAGATCTATTTCCACAAATTATAGCACAAGAATATATACCTCTTTTTGACTCAACTTGGTCAATAAAACAACTTGTCCCCAGTGTCTTTGAGAGTGGATCCATCCTAGAAGATTATGGGGAGGTGTGAAAAATTGAATCACATAGATCTCCATTTCTAGATCAAAGCCTAAGGTCTAGTGGGAGAGGAACATTCCTTTGGATTCAAGGAAATAGGGTCTAAATTTGAAGATCGGATTTCTCTCACTATTAAATAAATACAGAAAAAACCCTTGATCACAAGCAAAGCTGGATACATTCCTTTGAATCTTGGGAGCCCGATGCTTTGAGATCCATTATCGAACTACTCGAGGATCCAAAGGCCAATGGACTTTACCATTGGAGCTTGCTTGTGTAGAGTAAGGGCTAGAAAAAATGTATTTGAGAATAGCTTTTGTCCTCTTACTAAATTGGTTTTCCACTTGGTGCTTCACATTGTTTGAATTCAAAGATTTCAATAGAGAAAGGAACACAACTGCCTTAGTTTTAGAAGGTTCATCCATATTGGCCAAGGGATCTCGACCTTTCCTTCTTCAGATTACAATTGATTAAGCTAGATGATTGGATTTAATGGCAACGATGATGATTGCGGATTGTGGAGGGTAAACCTTAGCCACCAAGGGAATGCCTCTCGCTACTCTGAAAGTCCATTTATTTTATGATAAGTTAATTTTGTTTATAAATTATGTTAATCCCTCAGACATAAGTAACAAAACATAAAAGATTCAATAAAATTGTGTCATACATAAAGTTTTGCCATTGGATAGGAAAGCACAAGAATTTATGATTCTTAAAAAGGAAAAAATAACTATTTACTTAGTGTATGTGTTTAATCAATTTACTCAAATGAAAATATCTTTAAAAATAGTGTAATAATCTAGGAAAAAGACAAATAGTTTAAAATTAGTGCAAAGATCAATGCGAAGTTGGATTGTTATTATGGGGATGAGGATTGGGGAATCTTGCGTGTAAAAGGTATTAATTAGGGTGCATTAAGGATTGTTGTATTGAGTTGATTACGTTTGGTTGGAGAGATTTATAATGATAGGCAATAGATATATTCAGAACTAGTTGTAAGGGATTGTATATTTTTTTTGTTTTTTGTTTCCAAGGAATAACCTCATGTAAAACCCTTCCATGGATGGTAAAAGGGATAAATCGTTGACATTGATCACAAATCCCAACCTGAGGAGATTAAGAGAGTTGAACTAGTGACCTCCCCAAGTTTGGGGGGAAAGATTTGTATGGCTCATGATTACTTAAGTTAATCCTTAAGGTTGAAATTAGTTACTAAATATTAATTCACACAAATTTATGTTGCCCTAATTTATTTTAATTTGTTCTAAATGGATAAATCAGGGAATTTTTTTAAAGAGACTGTGATTACCATAAATATGAAAGTTCATGTTGTTATACCTATTATATATTTACACCTTTGAAGATAATCATTAATGGTTAGGCCTTATGTAATATGATGGTCCTATTCTATAGCTATAAGAAAAGCTTGAAAAGTTTGAAGAGAATGGATAATGCTAACATACCATTGCCATAAGTTTGAATAGAATTAATCTACCACACCATTGTGGTAAGTTTGAAGAGAGTTAATAATGCTACTACACTATTGGTGACATAAGTTTGAAGATACCATTGCCATAAGTTTGAATAGAATTAATATTGCTACGACACCATTGTGGTAAGTTTGAAGAGAGTTAATAATGCTACCACACAATTGGTGACATAAGTTTGAAGAGTTAATAATGCTACCACACCATTGGTGACATTGACATGGAAGTATCAAATAGGCTAGTGAAATGATATGCTCCTTCTATATATGGTTTTCCTTATTTTTAGTATTTGGGAACTATTGCTTTTGGTTTTCCTTATTTTTAGTATGCTGGAACTATTGCTTTCTTAATATTGTTAAAGGCAATTTATATATTGTTTTGTAAAGAGGCCTATGGTAAAGTAGGATATAGATAAGATTCTAAAAATGGAATGAAATTTAAAAGAGACGAAACTTTATAAAATAACTGATAAACATATTTAAATTTTGTTATATTTATGAAAATATTTTACCTTGTTATCTCAAATTGGAGTCAATTTATTATTTATAATAATATAGACAGTTTTAATAAGAAAGAATATTCATATTCTTTGTATACATTTCATAAACTTATTTTCTAAAAACTATTCTTTACTATTATAATATTATTAAAAAATAATGACATAGAAGCAAATATGCCATATACATAGCTAATATGCCTTGTACATAGATGATGTGTACTCGTTGTTAAATGGCTTGAATATTACTCGATCAATATAATACTTTTTACCATTTCATTTGGGAGGAACCTCTTGAAAGGTAAGGTTACCCATTTGGAAGAGCCTCTTCAAATGTAAGATTTACAACAATAATACTCATAAAGTCATGATAAGCATACATATTTAATTTGAAAAAAAACTATTTACTTTAATCTCAACATTTTTATAAGGACGTAGATGTTATGAGTTGCATATGTATAACTCATCGTTTGAGATGACATAATATAATAAATAATAATTTTTATTTAGTTAAAACAAATACCAAAAGGTTTTTAGATTTTGCTTTGTTTTTGAAATAAATGTAAAGGTTTAGAATATCTGTGTGATTACAAAGATTATAGTATCAATAGTATATTAAGTGACCATGGAGGAGCACAATTTTTTTAGAGTAATGCACATATATCTCATTTTATTCACGTTGAAAACACATATTTATATATGAATGAGAACGACATTGTGAAACCACTAACCCCTAGTCTTTCATTGAGAATTATTAAAAGCTCATATTAATGCTTTAAGGTACATTACACGAACAACATTAACCAAGTCTCTAATTAGTTTTTGAATTAAATCTTCATTTGATTATTAATATTGATAGTGTGTACAAGGCTTTAATACAAAAGGTGGGTTGCACTAGCAATGTCCACAAATAGAGCTCAAAAATAAAAACCCAGCATAAGTAGACTTTAGCGAAATCAACTATAAACTACATGCAAAAAAAAGAAACATATTTTAGCTTAGGCCAAAAAACTTGCCACAAACGAAAATTACAAAATGCAAAAGTTTAATTAGAAAATACTAAGAAGTAACCATGCTAGCCACTGGAGGATGTTGGGTCAGTCATTCAGAGGAAGGTCCCATCTAGTAACAAAGGGATTGACATCAACAAGTTGCATTTGCTCCCATCCATCTCCAAGAGGTTCTAGGGGCTTGGGACTTGCAAAGATAGTCAAGTTCAGAGTTGGAAAATGTTTGTCATAATGCAATAACACTCGTGACAAACCACTCTCGTGCTCAAGCAATATCATACTTGTTTGCCAACCTAGTGGTGTGGCCTATTGTGATGGCACTAGTTTGTTTACAGACCTCGAAAACCCGAGAGAATTGAAACTAACATGCCTTGATTTTTCTCTTAAACAATTTTCTGAACTGTCAAACCTCCTTTCCACACTTTAGCAGAAATCGAAAATCGAAAATTAGATTATCAACTTTTCCAATTTTCGATATTTACAACTCCGCACTTCCGCCCTTGCACTTTGCTCAGTGTGCACCTTTCCGTCTTTCTGTTTGGAAAGCAGAAATTCAACTTTTAAATCCTTCGAGACAAGAGTTTTCGCCCTTCCGCACTTCCGCCTTTCTGGTTCAGGAAGCAGAACTCGGCTCATCAATGTTTTGAAACTGGGTTTTCCTACTTTCTTGGCTTCTGGCTTTCGCACAACACTTCTTCCTGCACCATTGATTTCTGCGGATGCACTTTCGATTGTTGATCTGTAAATTTCACAGCTTAACCCCTCCTTTTAACTTCCTCTCATTTCTATCAGGGAAATGTCTTTACATTGTCGATCTTCTCTAAGATCTATCCCCTCCGTACGATCTGTCCAAGATACACATTCTTTAATTTTGTGATATTTAGCGGTTAAATTGATCAGTGCAACAATCAATTTCTTCCTGCAACAATGTGCGGACTTCGTGTGCTATATAGACTAACAAATTTTATGCGCATCAAGAGTTAAATCATGCTCTTGACTATTGAAAAGAACACATCCATTAAACAAACAGATGCAGAGTATAAAAACCCTGTTCTTTATTCACGAACCAGTCATAAAACACAGTCTCTGCTCTATGCTCTTTGCACTCCCTCTCGTTCACCTTTATCATTCAATCCTCCCTAACTATTACATTCAATTTATTTTATAACACTTGGAAAACCTGTTAGATCCGACTAGGTCGGATCTGAGGACCTAATAAAAGAAACCCTATTGACAAAGATCAATACTTGAGGAAATCCACGCAGGGATCAAGGAGAATAATGGCTATTACCACTTATTACAAATTAAAACCAATCATATCCTGAACATTGAACCAATTCTATCTAGAAGCGATTACATGGCATGTTGACTCATCAATCAACGAATTCTGAGATGGATGCTCTTGCATCATACTCCTGGGGAAGAAAAGAATTCTTCATTAAGTCTTCAGGGTGCATATTGTATTTGGAAATTTCTTGCTCTATCATCTAAGCTGCATATTCAGAAGGTGGATTCTTCCATTTGACCAAGTATTGAAAGAAATATTTGTTCATGGTCTTCTCCTTAAAGTTCTTTAGTCAAAGATGGATTCAATTTGAGGTTGTTCTTTCTGTGGAGTTTTTCCTTGGCAATCTAAAGTTGAATCATCCCCATCTGAAGTCATACCATCTGTCTGGATACCTACATTTTTAAAATGATACAAATCTGAAACATTAAAAACTGGTGAGATCTGAAGGTCAGAAGGAAGCTCAATCTCATAATCATTTGCATAAAACTTCCTTAAAAAATTACAAGGTCCAATCTTCTTAAGCTTCAATTTATTATAAGTTCCTTTAGGGAACCTTTCATTTTTAAGATAGGCCATCACTAAATCTCCAACCTAAAAGTTTATTTCCCTTCTCTTCAAGTTTGCTCTCTGTTTATATTTTTCTGCATTTTCCTGTAATCTCTTCTTGATGTTCTCCTGTAGCTCATGCATAATAATTGCAAAGTCTTCACCCTTTGCACTTCTTCTTTCATGTTTTCCCAAATTTCTAAGTTCATATACACCCCTTGGATGCATCCCATAAACAGTTTGAAAAGGACTCATACCTGTACTTCTATTGGGTGAATCATTGTATGCGAACTCAGCTTGAGCAAGAGCCAAGTCCCACTTTTTTCGATGTTCATACACAAGACTTCTCAGTATGTTTCCCAATCTCCTGTTTACCACTTCGGTCTGACCATCAGTTTGAGGATGATAAGCATAACTAAAACTGAGATTAGTCCCCAATTTCTTCCATAGAGTTCTCCAGAAATGACCAACAAACTTTGTATCTCTGTCAGACACAATACTCAAAGGCAACCCATGCAACTTTACAATTTCAGAAAATAATAGGTTAGCAATATTGGCTGCATCATTAGTCTTCTTACATCTAATAAAATGAGCCATTTTGGATAATCTATCTACCACAACATAAATTGAATAATGGCCTCTCTGAGTTCTAGGTAAACCTAAGACAAAATCCATGCTTATGGAATCCCAAGGCCTAGCTAGAATAGGCAAGGGTTGATACAATCCTGTGTGCTGACTTCTCCCTTTAGCATGTTGACAGATTTTGCATCTTTCAACAAATTTCTTCACATCATGCTCCATCTTTGACAAAAAATAAAAAAATTCTCACCAACGCAAAATTCTTGTCTTGTCCAAAATGTCCTGATAAACCTCTAGTATGCTTTTCCTGAATTAAATTCTCTCTCATTGAACATTTTGGAATACACAATTTACTATCCTTGAATAGAAACCCTTCCTGCAACATATAATCTAACCATTGGCTTATGTTATGGGTAACTGGATTTTCATAGGAAACATATATATCCTTGAAATCTAAATCTTTTTTATACATATCAATCATGTTTTCAAATCCCAAAGCACCGACCTTAACTTCTTATACTACTAGATTCACTATGCTCAAAGCATCAACAACTTTATTAGACTTACCACTTGTATGTTTGATAACAAAGGTAAAGTTCTGCAAAAATTCTACCCATTTAACATGTCTCTGGTTCAATTTTGGCTGACTATTTATGAACTGCAAAGCATGATTGTCAGAATACAACACAAGTTCCTTAGGAATTAAATAATGTCTCCATTTCTTAAGAGCCTGCACAACAACATATAATTCTTTATCATATGAAGAATATTTCTATTTTGCTTCATTCATTTTTTCACTGAAATATGCCACTGGCCTCTACTCTTGACTCAAAACTGCTCTCACTGTTGTTCCACTAGCATCTGTTTCAACTTGAAACACTTTTTCAAAAATGGGAAAAGCCAAGATAGGGTTCTCAATTATCTTCTTTTTTAGCAATTTAAAATTCCTATCAGATGCTTCTGTCCATCTAAAAGTCCGTCTACTTCCTCTCAAAGTATATATCAAAGGTGCACAAATCTGACTGAAATTATTAATGAACTTCCTATAGAAACTAACAAGTCCATGGAAACTTGTTACCTCATAAGAATTCTTTGGAACTAGCCAATTTAAAATTGCTTGTACCTTGTCAGGATCCATCTTCAGTCCTTCTTCTGAAACTACAAATCCCAAGTAAACTAATTCTTTCTTTAGGAAACTACACTTCTTCAGATTTATCAGCAGCTTTTCCTTTTGCAAAGTTCTCAACACCAACTTAAGGTGCCTTAAATGCTCTTCTCTATTCTAACTGAAAATCAGAATGTTATCTAGATACACTATCACAAACGTCCTAGTAAATTCTTTTAGAACCTCATTCATCAACTGCATGAATGTACTAGGTGCATTAGTAAGGCCAAATGGCATCACTAGCCATTCATACAAACCATCATTAGTTTTAAATGTTGTCTTCCATTCATCCCCTTCCCTTATCCTAATATGATGATATCCACTTTTCAAATCTATTTTGGAAAAATATTTCGAACCACTTAAACAGTCCATTATATCATCAGTTCTGGGTAAAGGGAATCTATACCTGATAGTGATCTTGTTGATTGCTCTGGAGTCCGTGAACATCCTCCACCCACCATATTTCTTTGGACTAAGTATAGTGGGTACTGCACAAGGACTCAAACTTTCTTTTACCAATCCTTTCTCCAACAGCTCCTGTACCTGCTGTTTGATTTCTTCATTTTCTTGAGGAGTTAACTTGTATGCTGCTTTATTAGGTAAACTTGCACCAGGTATTAAGTCAATGTGATGAATAATACTTCTTACAGGGGGTAAATCATTTGGTAACTCATCCACAATAATTTTAATTTGTAGAAGTTAAAATTACCTTTGGCTTACCAATAAGGGGAAAATGTAGATTCTCCTCTTTCTGAACTTCTTGCAACAGTTCTTTTCCAGACATCAACAAAATGTTTTATCCCGAACCTTCCTAAACTGTTTCATCTTCCAAGGGTGACAGAGTATGTCTCTTCCCATCCTTCTCCAAAGAATAAGTATTTTTCCTCCCATCATGAACAACTTTCCTTTCGTACTGCCATGGCCTTCCTAAGAGTATATGGCACACATCCATAGGCATTAATATTTCATCCTTGTAAGTACCAATTTGGAATTCCACATTACACTACTAATTCACCAAGAGCTGATGTCCTTTTTGCAACCAAGACACTTTGTAGGGAGTGGTATGCTTCATCCTCTTCAATCCCAACTTCTCTACCATCTTAGTGGAAACCAAATTATCTGTACTACCACTATTAATAACCATTTTACAACACTTACCTTGTGACTTACACCTTGTTCTGAACAAACTTTTCCTTTGGGCTGGTTCATGTACTTGCTTCTTTGATTTTACCAAAAATCTCTTCAACATAAGAGATTCTCATTCTTCTGGAGGGTTATTTATATTTGTTTCTCCTTTTGACTCTTCTTGAGCCTTTGCAACATTCAGATTTCTCTGATTTGAAGACTGTTTTCTTGGACAATTCCAAGACATATGTCCAATCTCTCCTTAAGCATAACACTTTACCTCTCTGTGCCTGCCTCTTCCTCTGCCTCCTCCGAATCCTTCTCTCTGGGATGACTGACTTCTAGAACCCTCAGTTCCATCTTTGGAAGTCCTACCTCCACTACTAGGAGATCCTTTTCCTCTTACTATATTCTTTCCCTTGTTTTCCTGGTTCTGTTTTCTTAACAGTTTCTCTTCTACCTTTGAAGCTACTTGAAATCCATCTTCTACAGTTTTCAAATTTAAGAAACTGAGTTCACCTCATATATCATATCTTAATCCATTGATATACATAGTTACTCTTTCTAGACCTCCCTGTGTGTGTTTAGCTCTAATACTCGGTCTAAAAAATCCTTCTGTGTATTCTTTTACAGTCATGGTCTTCTATCTAAGTTTCTGCAACTGTCTAATAAGACTCAATTGATAGTCCTTAGGCATAAACTGGCTCTTAATCTTACGTATCATCTTATCCCAATAGTTTATCTTTGACTTACCTCTCCTTTCTCGATGGATCTGGAGCTCATCCCACTAGATGGCTGCATGTCCCTTCATTCTGGTAGCTGCATATCTCACTTTCTTCTTGTCTTCAATTTCTTCAAAGTCAAAATATTTATTCAGAGCATTAATCCAATCCATGAGTTCTTCAACATTTAATTTACCTTCATACATAGGTACTTCCACTCTTGGTATGCTACTGGCCTTCATCAACATCTTCAAAACTCTGACTTATTCAGGATATTCTTTTTCTTCGAAGTTCTTCAGGATCTTCTTCTTCATCACTGTTATCTGAATTTTCTGAGTGGTTCTTTCTCTCCATAGCTTCCAGTCTTTCTTCCTATATTCTCATGTCTCTATGTACATCTATCTCTGCAAGTTGTCTTCCTCGACCACGTCCTACAGGAATCCCATGCACTCGTCCTCATCTCAGCGATGTCTTTCTACAGGATCAACTGAGCTCTGATACCAAACTGATGGCACTGATTTGTTTACAGACCTTGAAAAAACAAGAGAACTGAAACTAACAGGCATTAATTTTTCTCTTAAACAATTTTTCGAATTGTCAAAACTCCTTTCCGCACTTTAGCAGAAATCAGAAATTGAATTATCAACTTTTCCAATTTTCGATCTTCTACAACTCCGCACTTCCTCCCCCGCACTTTGTGTTCCGAGTGCAACTTTTCATGTTTCTATTCGAAAAGAGAAACTTTATATTTTCAATCCTTCGAGACAAGAGTTTCCGCCCTTCCGCCCTTCCGCCTTTCCGGTTCGGGAAGCGGAACTTGGCTCATTGATGTTTTGAAACTGGGTTTTCCTAGTTTCCCGGCTTTCGGCTTCTGCACAACACTTCTTCCCACACCGTTGATTTCTACGGATTCGCTCTCAATCATTGATCTGTACATTTCGCAGCTTGACCCCTCCTTTTAACTTCCTCGACTTTTTGTGAGCGAAATGTCTTTATGTTGTCGATCTTCTCTAAGATCAATCCCCTCTTTACAATCTGTCCAATATACACGTTCTTTAATTATGTGATATTTAGCAGTTGAATTGATCAGTGTAATGATGAATTTCTTCTTGCAACAATGTGCGGACTTTGTGTACTATGCAAACTAACAGATTTTATGAGCATAGATAGTTAAATCATGCTCTTGACTATTGAAAAGAACACATCCATTAAACAAACAGATGCAGAGTATAAAAACCTTGTTCTTTATTCACGAACCAGTCATAAAACACACTCTCTGCTCTATGCTCTCTGCACTCACACTCGTACTCACCTTTATCATTCACTCCTCCCTAACTATTACATTCAATTTATTTTATAAAACACCTAATAAAAGAAACCCTATCGACAAAGATCAATCCTTGAGGAAATCCACACAAGGATCAAGGAGAATAATGGCTAATTGCCACTTATTACAAATTAAAACTAATCCTATCCTCAACATCGAACCAATTCCATCTAGAAACGATTACATGGCATGTTGACTCATTAGTCAATGATTTCTGAGCTGGATGCTCCTACATCATATTGTCTCCTCTATGTAAACTTGTAGTTGCATGCCTTTAAGAGCTTGGTGGTTTTTTCTCATAATACAAGGTGTCCCACCCCAATAACCCATAAGTTGTTGGAGATGATCCATAATGACATGAATCTTTTGAGCTTGTAATGATTTGGAAGGATACAATGGCTCCCTTAGCATGCCATCTTACTAAGAAAAGGCTTGCGATGAGATAAAAACGTTAAACAAAAGCATCATTTTCTTCCATATCCAATACAATAACCTTAAGAAGCATCCACACTAAGTGAAACTCAATAGCCCACGGAGGCTAGTGACCTAACACGGAAACCTTCCAAGTGAGTGAGGCAAGGAGATATAGTTGACACACATACTTGGTCTATGTTTAGGAACTCTCGGTTATAGGTAAAAAACATAAAATATGCTTAAACATTGGTTATGGAGAAAAATAAGAAAATATGGTTAAGGGTTTTTGCTCACCTACATTATGGACAATACCTTTTCTACATGGAGCCCGCCCATAATTAAACACCATGCAAACTCTAAACATGGCTTCCAAATGCCATGAAGGCGAAAAATCCATGTTTGTTGCATAGATCTCAGTGGTCATCATTTATTTAGTCAACCTTGAAGGAATGACTTGAAGTAAAGCTACTTATACTCATAGTCAACTTATACCTCATGAATCTTACCCCATTACTGGTCTTGCTATTTAGAATAAGGTGTTTGGAGGCCAAGTTTGGGCATGAGCTCATTGATGATGCATTGAATATGATCCATGATGAACTTATGCATGTTGGTCAAGCATAATTTCGGCTTGATCTCAATACAAGACAACACATTTCGACATAGATTAGCAAAGATATCAATGACCATATGAATACCCCTTTTGAACAATGTTAGGGCCAATAACCATGAACTTTGGGCTAGAGCCTTTCCATCAAATTTAACAAAAGGTGATCACTGTAGGTACTAATTATTGAAAGGTAGTATGGACATGAGCTCTTTTTAGAAGAGAGAAGTCCTAATAGGCTCCTAGGATTTTGTTAATTACCAAAGTTTTCTCACTTACCTTGTCATGGGTTTCATTGCCATTATACATCATTACTAACAATATTAACGCAATTTCCACTCCATCTATTCCATATACCCGAGGAAATGACCAAAAACTGAAAGTCAAACTCCAAAATTGACCCCAACTAGAGGGTCACAATTTTTACTTTGAAAAGCGTGACCTGAGGTCTCACAATATTCCCAAAAACCCACGACCTGGTAAAAAAACACATTTTTTGATTAATTATTAATTATTTTGTGCTTTCCCAAGGGAAGTAGTGGTTAAAAGTGGACAAATACAATTGAAAAGGTCGAAATTAACAATTGTTCTAATCCTCCAAAAACCTAACCTATCCATAGTTCATTAATGGAATGGAGAGCATACACATTGGATATACTTCTTATTTTTTACTATTGTTTTTACTACAAAAGTAGCCCTCATGGTCACCATTTCATATATTCATCCTCACGTTCTAAAAGAATTGTTATGTTGCTAGAGAGAACGAGAAAATCCCCTTCTTCATTTCTACTGTCACCATCAAAGGAATTTCAGTTTGGCACCTAGTTGGATATTGGGGCTACAAAGGATACATACAAACCCTCCCTTGCATTGAATGCAGAGCTCCTTCTACAAACAATATCAAGGTGTGATTGCATCATCCCATTATTTATATAATAATAGAATCTCACTCTTTTATGTGGTGCATGTTCCTTTTAATGCTTAGTTTTCATATTTGTCTTGCATGCATGTTTAAGATTGGATTTTTTTTATTTTTTAGATTAGTTTAGATTAATTTCCTTTCCATTATGATATGCTACTAAAGATTGCACAACCCATTAGTAGGTGTATTTTTCACCTATGTGAGAGAAATCGTAAACAATAGATTTTACAACTCCAATAGGGATGCATCCATTGTTCATCCTTGGTTTTGTTTAAGCCATTTTTTCATCTAGGCTAACAACTAGAGATCATATTTGGTTGCTCCTCCCCTATTCTATGACAATCATCCCGAACTAAACAATTCCCAATTCTAATTGTCATTCCATTAGGGTATGCTAATTATACGCCTAAAAATAGACAACTTGAATTGAATATCCCTATCCAATTAAAACAAATTTTTTTTTTGATGATATTTCATGTAGACGTTCATTGATGCCACCTAAGGCTTGTTTCTATTGGATTTGATTTTTCTTAGGCTTAAAACCTCTACTTTGCAAATCGATAATCTTCATCCTATGCCAAATGTTTTTGAAAATGATTCCTTATTTCACTCTTTAATCAGTCTTAGCGATCTTTCTTCCCGTTTCTGTGTAACAATTGATTTGTTTTCGATGTTCCTTCTAGTGTGAATTCTTTTGCATCACTCAACTTGTGTCATGTAGCTTAATCAATTCCATGCATGGTTAAAACATCCAAAGCAAGTAAATAATTTAAATATTTCATGATAAGGGTTATATATTCAAGATGATTTCCATTGGTCTTCAATTTTAAACACAAATGCCAATAGTTATGCAAAAAACCTCATAAAAAGATATTAAAACAATTATTGGATTTATCAATGAATCCCAAACAGACAGTAAACAACCTACCCAAGATCTATCAATAGATAGATCACAAATCCTGGCAGAATCATCTTCAAAAGTAACAAGCTAAATGAACTTTGGAACTTCAAAGTTTTTTCAGAAAAGATAGGGTTTCCAGAAATTTTGTCGTTTTGTGGGACAACATTATTAAACGAATAGAGAGAAATTCCTTTTAATTCAGGGAACCCTACTCATCTGGCTTGCAGTTCTTTTCATTTACTTACTAGATTTAGACTCGAAACATATGAGGAAAATCAATGTTTGTGACCTACCTTTTTATATGAACAAACCTCACTCGTTTCATTTTGTCTGTTTTTACTAGCTAAGAGTTATTTTGCCACTGATGTCGATCCTCGGATTGAGAAAAATCCACCCCGCGAGCCAAATTATAAGTGTCATTCTAGTTAGCTAAAACTTAAATTTCAAGATAAAACATTAATTATATTGCACAATGAAATACATTCCATATATTATTTTGTGTACGTGTTAGACACATCATCTCCCATTATTCTAGGTGGGACCACAAAGCCCTTAATTTGTTATTAATGGTGCAATGTTTATATGCATATTAGGATGATATATCTATTGTTATCCATTCCATTGTTTTGGCATCCGAAATGAACGCCTATCGTTAGATTAGATCTATGCCAGCTGTCCGATATTTCGAATGTGTATGTCCCCATTAATTGTCGATCACTTCTCTTTCTGAATCTTAATCGTCGCCAGATTAAGCCCTTTATTGACGTCGGATAATAAGTATGTACAGGTTTATAAAGAAACATTCAATCAATAGTTATTTTGAGAGTTATCTATGGCTAGGCATGTATATTTTTAGTTACAACATTTGTCTCCACTTGGGGGATGGCTCTTCCCGAGATATCAAGAACTATAGCTTGTGCCTTAAATCCAACTCTTTTTTTTGAAGATCTATTTTCTCAAATGCGAGATACCAAGAATTATAGCTTGTGCCTTAGACCCAACTCTTTTATTTGAAGATCCATTTTCTCAAATGAATTGGAGTTTTGATTTCAAATTATCCATGAACGCTTCGACTGAGCTATTCCATTCCAAGTTCATGGGTTTCTAACACTAAAAATATACTAAGAGATATTGAAACTTCTGCACCTTCCAACCTCTTCCCATTGTATCCATATACTAACTTTGTTTAGGAATGTCATGAAGAAATGGATATAACCCTTGCTTAACTTAAAAGAGATGTAAATGTTCCATATGTTCCGAATCTGTGTTTAAATGAGACACTGACCCTTTTAGAAAACGTAACAATGTTATCTCCAATGTAACATACATTGGAGCTAGCTCCAACACAAATTTTCCAGTTGAGAAGGAACCAGAAGAAGACTTGCATAATAATGAGGTTAAGAAGTGGCATCACAAATTGCACCGTTTATGGAAACAAAAAAGCACCGAAGATTTGAATTGATTGAGAATACCTATGGATATAAGAGAACTTCCCTTTATTTTAATCTGATTAGGCCATCCTCTATTTTATTTCTTTTCTTAGCACATGTATGTAACCAACATGCACTATGTCAACCACTGTTTATTGCTGTATTTTGCAAGTATACTTTTTTGTATTCGTATTTGTTGTCATATGCTATTATTAATGAATAATTCCTAGATCAATATGCTTACTCAAAATATGTTGAATCATTCTTTCTATTTTGTGTATATGTACCTAAAAATGATTTAACATTTTTCTTGGAAATAAATTTCACATGTAATAAGAGTGTTAGTTGCAATCCTTTATCTTTTAAACTCAAAACAAATTATCAAATTTACTTCTTGTACTATGAAAATAGCTCTCCTTTTGTTTTATAAATCACCAACCGTAAATTTTCAATAGTAAAATGAAACCCTAATGTGTGATGATTAGCCTCTTTCTCTCAATATTTTAATACAACTATCATAGGAATGATAAATTTGATAATGAACACAAGTCCTAACATGTTGTAAATAAGTTTGGGTTATAGTAAGATAAAATATTATTTTTTCTCAATTTTCAACCTATTTTGGTAATTTCTAAAGATAATCAAATAAAGTTAATAAGTTTGTTTGCCAAATTTCTAACCATTCTCAACGAGGAAAATTTAAGGATCCATAACTTTCTATAAGTGTAGAAACTTTGACAATATTACTAATTCTTAAATTTCCAACCATAGAATGTTTAGTGATATTTTTGTAAAATGATTCAAATTTCTAAGCGTTTCTTATAGTTTCTGGACACTTTTAGTGATGTTAAGAGAAAAAAATCTTATCTTATGAAATTTGGGTGAATTATTTTAGAAAAAAAATGGAAATTGGTGAAACAATTTTTTTGGAAAAAACATCGAAAATTGGCCCATGGGCTGAATTTCGACCCTAATTCCTGATTCTCAATATTTGCTCAAATGAATTACAATGAGTGTTTATTTACCAATAACTCGGTGTGAATGTGTTAGGATAGAGCTAATCTCATGTTAACTTGTAATGGTTGGGTAATAAGATATATGTGAGCATTCCTCTCATTTTCTTGATATGTTGCCACACTACCAGAGAGTGTCCATATCCCATGGTGTAGTCACTCTACATCACAGAACTTGCTACGCTTATAGTCAGACCTCTAGAGTCTTGATGTAGGTATATGCATTTCCCATTATATATTTATTTTCCTTTCACCATCCCCATATTTGTTTGTGCCTTTAGGCAAAAATTTTCGACATAGGCAATCGACGTCGATTGAATTTTATTTTACCATCTTTGTAAATTTTTTCAGATGGGGCAGTCAATGTGTTTTAAACAAATGGATGATTCCTATTTAGGATGAGATGAATACTATCTCATAATAGAATGTACTCGTTATGTATGTTCGTCTCACAATAATAATTTTCCCTTTCCCCATGAACAATTACTCTTTAATGTTATGTATGTATGAGAAACTCTAATTAAATTATAATAACTAGTTATAAAATTTGACATTATAGTTGTTTGCTCAAATATGATTACCAAAGAAAAATTACCTTTAAGGTACAATCAAGAGAACATAAAGTAATATTTAGAAATGTTTTTCCCATTTCACCATGACAAAGTATTGTTGACATGGTTACTAGCTAGAAATATTATTCCCACAAGGATACTTTTAAGATATTTGAGACATAGGGGTTTCATTTTAAAGTTTCACATAGGGGTTTCATTTTAAAGTTTCCAAATCATAATTTCTCTTTCTAAAAAGAAAAACCCAAAATATCTGAGGTATATACAATGTTTAAAACACTATACTATTGCTCAATGATAAACTTATTTATGTACAAATATTCCTACTCTAATTAGTAAAAACAACAAAATAAGGTGAAATCACTTTTCCAATGCAACCAAGCAAGGATTTGATCAGTTGCATAAAATTGAGTTAAAATAAAAATTGGAAATATAAACAACTATACGATAATTTGAGAGTAATCTTATACTTACAGTTCAAACATGTTGTCCTTGAGAAGCCAAGAACTACTGATGCCTTTAATAGAACATCTAACCAAGCTCCCATTGGATCTTCAAACTTGAGTATGAAAATTTCTTGGTCCACTAGAATGAATATAGATATATCCTCCATTTGTGTGTAAAGTGATTGATTAGGTATGATCATAGAATTTACTTCTTCATAATTAACCTTTATCTTCAAGAACATTAACTGATTCTTGACCATCCTCTTCTTCAGCTCTTCGCCCTTCCTTTGAAACAACCAATCTACCCTCGTAATATTTTTCTAAGTTTAATAAGAAATTGAAAAATGACGTTAGATAACGATGTTCTATTTCCTATACATTTTCATCTTTATATGTATCATAGATAAGATCATCATCCATATGGGTGACCTTTAGAACCACCTTCTCAACAAATTTAGGTTTTTAATGATCACATGAAACAAAGATATTTTCAAACTCATTCTTTTCAACTTGAATAAAAATATCAGATTTTGAAACACTAATAGACAATACCAAGGAGTAATGATTGGAAGCTAAATATTTTCTCAGTTACTATGAGATTGATCAATTTGAGCTCTATGCATAACTTCCTCCTTTTAAAAATTCTTTTTAATTGAAACATGGACTAGGAGTTTTCTAACATACTCTCTTTATCAGTATATACTAGATATCTCATACTTTCCTTAGTTAAATATTTAGAAACAGTTTGAAGAAAAGTATCATCTAGTTGAATATTCATGTATTCTTGCAAATGTTTTGCAATTTCATGAGATAAATAAGATTCTTCACAATCTTTCTGAATAGAAGGATTTTATTGGTAATTGTTATAGGGGTATTCATATGTTCCCAAATATCTTTAATATTTGACAACATTTTACATGTCCACAAGTTTCCTTCTATTTCCAAGCATCAACAAACATCTTCTAAGCACAATCTATCTTAGCCACAACTTCATAATGATGAATTTTAGTCGGAATATTGAGGTATCATTTCCAAAACCTTGTACCAAAATTTGAAAGTGTTTCACAATCATTGTTTCTCCTAAAATAGAGCTTAGTGAGATAATAACGATGACTCTTTTTCTCAATCCATTTGTTCGAACATACATCATGAAAATCCATCCAAGATCTTCTTGAACCAATGGGTAAAATTATGAACCAATTCCCAGAGTCTCCTTCTAAAGACTGACCCAAAATTCTCATGAAAACATCATCATGTTCAACTCTGAGGTGGTCAATATAATATTGAAAATAAGATAAATGTAGTTATGCTAAAATCCTAATATCTGCATTGAACCTAGAGAAGTATTTCAAATAATTTACCAACATATTATGGAGAAAGCTTGATATCTAGTTACAACCCATGGGTGAGGGTTTTCAAGTGAATACTCACAAGGTTTACTAGGGACATTTTTGGAATTACAACATTCAATAATAAAGAAGTTTTGTTTACACTAATAGCACAAGAAATAACTAATTTTTTTCTTTCCATGAAAGAAAATAAAAATTTCATCCTATGATTTTTCCAACGTATTAAATAAGGACGAATCCTTTGGAATATATATTGAAAAACAACAAAATATCATGCAACAATATCAAGACTTCTTGAACTGAATTATTCAATAAGTACCTGATTGTTTTGAAGATATTTGTCATTCTTGCAGGGATATCTTCCAAGTGGAGTGCTTAATAGATTGGAGTTTCTGGGTGAAAATTCATTTGAATAATCTTCTTCAAAACTTTAATTAGCTTGTTGTTATGTTCCTATTCACCAATAAGACTCAAAATTAGTAAATCTCATTTCTTAGGGAAAGAAACCTTCCATCTCCGTTCTTTGGCAACAATGCCAATTTAATGTTGTTCATTGAGATTTTCCTACAACCTGCTTCAGGCTAACAGTAAAAATATAGTATCTAGAGGGGGTAACCCTTACATATAAAGTATTCAACATGTTCATTGATTATGGAAATAAAATAGGGAAAGTCATATAAATGAAGGATAGGAATCAAGAGGGATAACCACACAGTTGGTTAAATCCAAGAGGGAAACTTCACCCTACATTCTAGTTGGATATCAAGTTTGAAACAGATGGAAGAAGCAATGGATATATTTCAAATTTTACTTAATAAAATCTAAGATGCCAATGAAGGAATATAGTTCAAGATATTACTGTATTTAGAGGAAATAGTTGTGAACATCAACACAATGTTTCAATATGAGAGCTATTCATAATATGCATTGAGAAACTTGAAGAAATAATAGTACTTCGAGCTCACGTAAGTAAAGTACTAAATACTAGATCACTGTGAAAACATTAACTATCGAATGCATTGATTATCTTTTTCATTTAAAATTCTACTGATATAGCATCATGTGATAATATATATATTTCATGAATAAAACGTACACCAAGAGAATTTCAAAGAAACTTAGAAATACCGCACATAATGAAACAATCAATGAGTCAAGAATTGATAAGACCATGACTTCCCAACAAGATTCTTTAACACATAATATGTAACAATTGGGACATAATATTTTGATTAACAAAAGTAAGGTTACAAACTTCAAATAATAGAGAGATGAATCCTTCACTTCATTTTCAAAACTATGCAAAACAATTCTTTACAGATTCATCATAAATTTCATCCAGACTAACAACTAGAGATCATCTCTTGTTCCTCCTTCCGCACTTTTTGAAAGTCATACTAAACTAAATTGTCCCCAACTCTAATTGTCATTCCATTAGGTTATGCTAATTATATGTGAGGACCCATCCTTCCTTGCATCCAATCATTTCTATTTTCCAGTTTTGTAAATGGGACATTGACTTCATCGAATGTAAGCTTGTGTCGACCAATGCCCATAAGTACATTGTAGTGGTTGTTGACTATTTCACCAAATGGGTCAAATTCATGCCAAAATACAACAACACTGCCACCATTGTGATGCTCTTTTTCTTCCACCATGTTATCACACGATTCAGTGGAATGAAATAGTTGTTATCCAATCACGACACTCACTTAGAAGATGCCACGTCGAAGGAATTATATTTTTAATTGAAATTTGAGCACCAATTTTCATCTGCCTATTACCCTTAGATAAATGGCCTAGTTGAGGCCGTCAACACGTGTTGATGTTTGTAGCTCAACAAGAACTTCCGCATTGGTTTAGAGTCAAACATGAAGTAAGTCATCCAATTCAAATTTATTTTGTAATTCAATTTATTAATAAAGTGAAAGTCTTATGTTTAGTTGTTGAGTCTAATAAAGTGTATTTTTAATACATTAGTGATTTAGCCTAATAAACCATAGATATCATAGAGATATTAGGGTCTTAAATAATGTATAAAGGTAAGTCAAGGTAGAGGGTTAAGACACATTTATCATTTTACTCAAAGATAATTTGGTTAGGCATATTTAGAGTGCCATAGAGGAGACAATTCAACAACTAGGCAGAGGACAATGTGCAATTATGCACATTATAGATCCATGTTGTCATGTGTGTGTGTGTGTGTGTGTGTGTGTGTGTGTGTGTGTGTGTGTGTGTGTGCACACTTGTGCATGTACCTTCATACCAACACATCCATATAGTTGTACATAACCATCCTAGATCCAAATCCTAGGTTCTATCAAGCGTTGAGAGGGATCAATATACCGAGGTGCAAACCTCTTCTTAGGTATTGGATGCAAAGAGCTATTCGAGGAGAGGTTTGCACTTCGGGAGATTTGATCCCTCTTGGCGCTTGACAGAGCCTAGGATTTGGATCTACTCTGGTTCCAGTCGTGGGCGGTGACACAAAACTAGAGTTTGATCAACATTGAAAGGAACATGTCAATTTGAAAATATAGATACAATTCTCAATGAAATAAAATAAATGAAAATATGGTTCATCGTGATAAATCCTGAGTGGATGCAGGAAGGATTGTGTAAACAAATCGGGTAGGGAGAAAACAATATATGTGCTTTCTAGGTTAATAATGCTTTCATCATGACCACAAAGTAGAAGAATTGGTTTCATATTACACTAGAATAGTCCAATGGACACTGTAGCACAAAAAAGAATGAGAACTGTTCTTTCGAGTGTGAGACCTAGAATAGACCATCATTTTTCTCTGAATGATTGGCTGCATATGGGCTCCATTCCCATGACCAACCCAGATATGACAAAATAACCTGTTATATTAGCGAAACCATGGAAAGCTAGCCTCCCACTAGCTCCAATTAAGTTAGAAAATAATATATACACCTGACATTTTTAGGTAAAATTATAATTAAATTGAAAATAATGAATTCACAATTTAAAGTATAATAATGAATTCATAATTTGAGGATATCTTAATTTTGTTTCATTATGATTCACGGATGGATGGTACAATGCTCATGGAAAAACAATCTTGGGAAATGAAGGCATTGATTAGTGTTTGAAATAATATATTTTTTGAAATTTTATAACTTTTTTAGGAGTAGTTTATTTTTTATTTTCTTTATTTTTAATTGAAATTTGGTAAAAATAAATTTAACAAATCTCCTTGAGTGCAATTTACCATGGGTTGTTTAGGAGGCGTGCACATGGTTTTAAAACCATATGCAAGGCCAACATATTTTTGCTGATAATTACACGACGTCAAATTTTCCATTGATATTACATGTGTCGAGGGAATATATCCATGTAATATTAGTATCTTTAGTTTCTGTAGTGAAATAATACCCGTTAAATACCTCGACACAATAAGCAATCACAATCTCTAAAGTAGATAACATGATAATCAATTAAAATAATAATCTACTGTCATTAGAGGGATGAAATCTACTCAGGGATTAGAGGGATTCTCCTACCAATCATTCTCAAGAGTGAATGTGCAATTAATTTTTTTCAATGTCTGTGTTGGAATTAGAGGAATTAGAGGGATCAAATCCACTCAGGAATTAGAAGGATTCACCTACCAATAATTTTCAAGAGTGAAATATGTAACTAATTTTTTTCAATGTCTGTGTAGGAATTAGAGGATTTAGATGGATTCACCTATTGCTGTGATGTCTGCTTTTCATTTTCATAGTTCCATAATTTAAAAACCCTTATTTAAAACCTTGCAATACATGGTTTTTATTGTACATGGTTTAGGATGGCCTTGCAAATGGTTTTAAAACCATGTGCAAGACCTCCTAAACAACCAATGGTTTTATTGCATATGGTTTAGGAGGCTTGCACATGGTTTTAAAACCATGGGTTGTTTAGGAGGCCTTGCGCATGGTTTTAAAACCATGTGCAAGGCCAACAATCTTTTGCTAAGTGAACTTATTTTCAATTATACATATCAACTCTTACAATTATTTTCCGTTTCATCCTAGATATTACATGTGCTGAGGGAATTTATCCATGTAAGCTTAGAGGGATTCACCTACCAATCATTCTCAAGAGTGAAATGTGTAATTAATTTTTGTCCTTAGAGGGATCAAATCCACTAAGGAATTAGAGGGATTCACCTACCAATCATTCTAAAGGGTGAAATGTGTAATTAATTTTTTTCAATGTCTGTGTAGGAATTAGAGGGATCAAATCCACTCAAGAATTAGAGGGATTCATATACCAATCATTCTCAAGAGTGAAATGTGCAATTAATTCTTTCAATGTCTGTAGATTCGTTCATTAGTGGGAAGATATACGGGCCAATTCCTCAGCTGGGACGTGAGCAATGAGATGCTTCATTTTTCATTTTTTGAGGACAAGTTAAATATTAATATTATGATTTTTTCATTAAAAATAATTTTAAATTAATACTATTTTAGATATTAATATTGCATTACATAATCTTAATAAAATAAAATAAAAATATATTAGACAATAAATTCATTTTTTAAAATCAAATCACTTTAAAACGATATTTATATTAGATTGCTCTAAAATGATATACTTTTTATTCATTAAAATTATATTAAACAAATAAAATAAAACAAAACCATTTTTACAATAATAATATTTATTATATATTAATCCTAATATATTTTATTAAATTACTATCACTAACCCAACGACATCAACTAACCAACCTTGAGAAAAGTACATCAAAACTTTATCAACTCTTATGAAGCGAATTAGAGTACAAAGCTTTACATGGATGTTGGGATGGTTTATCATATGATGTATCAACTCCACCACGTACCAACAACATTGAACAATGAACAAAGATGCATTGACATAGTCTTCGAATGAGGATCGCTTAGTCAATACGTGATCATTTTTGTGTTTAAAAAATAATAGTAATGATTTGATGTTTTGGATAATGGTCAATTCGTCTTTTCCCAGGCATTTCTCTAGTACGTTTGGGGTGTCTAAGCTACTATACCGTGTATATATATATATCAAGGATGCTAAGCATAAACACACTGGAATTTTAATGTTGTTTTCTTCGTAGATTTGGGAGTTCTTATGCGGAGATTTTTATGTTAAATGTTTGCAAGATTGAATTGTCTTGGGTGAGAAGAAATCTATGCAGAGTGAACGTACTACAAGAAAAGCTGTATCTCAAAGTACAAAGCATGACATTTCTTCTGGGACTTGGTACATTGGAAGAGTTCGAAGAATAAAAAAGAAGGATGGTAATAGGGTGTTTGATTACCATAATGACATTGATCTTTTGGATAGGCTTGAAGGTGTTGAGCTTCAATGTTGTTGGTACAATAGAATAAAGGGGCAACGAATGTACAAGTATGATTCAACATATCATCTATTCATACAACTTGAATCTGTTATAGCAACGACAAACCTATTATACAATATCAAGAAAGACACATACAAGTTAGAAGAAAGCAACCACAAATTTTTTGAGGATTTCATTAAAAATTTAAATAGGGTGAAGTTTTCAAACCATTCTAATTTATCTTATCTTTTGTACTACTATCTTATAACTTATTTATGAAGTAGTATTTTTTGTATTATTGTTGATTCGTTTGTATAAATTTCATACTCATTTTAATTTATCTTATCTTCAGGTGCGCTGAATGGTTCATATGCCGAATGGTTGGGATAACTCTATGTGAAGTTATCGATTGTCAAATACTTCTCTATGCGTTCTTGAAGCATGGTTCTTGAGGGTTGTTGAACTATTGGCTAGTTCAGCAATTATGTTTAATAATACTTTTAAAAGGATGAAACCAGTTTTCGTTTGTCAAATTTTGGTGCCCATGCCCATGTTAGAGTTTTCATATACTTTCTTTTGCTACTTCAATACTTAAATGGAATATTACTTAATGTGTGTTTCTTGAAATGTGTTTTCTAAATGTTTTCTTAAATGGCATATCATGTTCTTTAATTTCGTCATGTTTGTGTGGAGTGCATATGAACTCATTAAGAAATTGTGATTGTTGTTGATTCGAAAGATGGCTATGGTGTGGAAATCTCTTGTTATAAAACTCATTGTTGTGCACCTGTTGTGGTATGGAGTGGGTATGATTGGTTCTACTTTCTATAACCAATGAATCTTATACAGTGATGACAAAAATATATAAAACAATGTACCTTGATAGAGAGAAAATATTATTGGTCTTCTTGGTCCTATAAAGGAGTTGCATATCCACCTTATATGGTTCACCTTGACCTTTTGGGTTTGTTGTTTGTTTTGTTGTGGCCCCCTGGGTTGAATCATGATCCTTTATCCTACTTTGTCCATAGGTGATGTTTATTAATGTTTTGATACCTTACCTTAAGGAGCGTGACTGAACTCTCTCCCTCTGCGTGATATTTGCACGATCTTTTTTGATGCTCCATGTGTTATCTTGCTACACCACCCCCATGACTGGGCTTTCCTTGTTACACCTTCCATGTGGTCACTTTTCACCAGCGTGACTGTGAATCTGTTGGATTTTGGGTCCTTCCCCAGCGTGACTGTGGCCTGTTTCTTGGGTGGAATGTGGGTTCTTCCACAGTGTAACAGTGAGTCTATTTCTTGGTGGACTATGGGTCCTTCACCAGCGTGACCGTGATTTGTTTCTTTGCACTTTATTGGTGGACTGTGGGTCCTTCAACACAACCAAAAAATCTGTTCCTTAGTGATACCTTGAGAGGTCCTTCTCCAGCATGACTGTGATCTATTTTATTGGGTGGAATGTGGGTCCTTCACTAGCGTGAGCGTGATCTATTTCTTGGTGGACTGTGGGTGCTTCACCAACATGACTGTGATCTTTTTTCTTGAGTGGACTATGGGTCCTTCCCCAATGTGACCGTGATCTGTTTTCTTGGTGGACTGTGTGTCCTTCTCCATCATGACCATGATCTGTTTTCTTGGCTGGGCTGTGGGTCCTTCCCTAGCGTGACCATGAGGTGACCATGGGCTTGTTTTCTTGTGTGGACTGTGGGGTCTTTCCCAATGTGACAGTGAGTTTCACTTTATGGGTGGACTGTATTTTTTCAAGCATGACTGTGCAAAGTATGCTTGTGTGTCTCTGCAGTATGTGACTGCATCCTTACCCAGCATGACTAGATTGACTGTACTAGGTATGAATGTGCTTGTTGACTAAGAAGTCTAGGTCAGTATGTTTTCAGTATGCTTATGCTTTAACCCTCTCTGGATCTCTCTCAAGGTACATAAATTGTTTGTCTAGATTGACTTGTCCCTTCGGTGACAAGATCAAATCTGAAAAATTTGAGTATATGGTTGATTCAAATATTGGTTATGATTATTTACTGTTAATATCTACTGTACATTACCTTATCCTGTTGTTACTGTACATGGCATTTGATGATTCTCGAGGACCAACTTTAACGCAATGAATAATGGAGCGTTAAGTTGAAAGAGATGAAAATTATGTTTGTTTGGTTTTATTGAAAAGTATTGGTTTTCTTGAAAAGTATAGGAAGCATACTTTATAATTCTCTTTTCCTTTAATGACACATCTAATTCTCATGTCCCTAATCTAAGAATTAGTGCTATTTTTCCTTTTATGTCAGATATTACTTGTTTACCATATGGAACTTATGTAGGTTTTAAGTTGTAGTTACCAGAACAAAAATAGGATATGGATGAGAATACGTATTCCAGTTCTTAGATTTCTTTTTGGATATGATACATATGGATATGGCCTGGAGGTGTAGTTATTAGTAAGGTAGAAAGCGAGTGGTTGCACATGCACATTATTCAATATATTGTCTCAGCATGCAGGAAGACTTTCAAGGACCCTGTTCACTATGCATGGAGATATATGTTCCACAATGTCCGAGGTATGTGATCTCTGTACTCTATTGAATAAAGAAGTGAATTAAAGTTTAGGCTTGGATTGTTGAGAATCCATTTTTTTTAAGAATGTCACTATAATACTATTTCATGTGAATGGTCACACAACTAATATAAGACTTACACTTGTCTAAGCTTATTTGATTTTTCTAAATGTAACACTGTAGATAGTGACACACCATTCAATTTCATTGCTGCAGTATCGTTTATCGTCACCTTAAATTTTAATGAACCTGTCACCTTTTCTGATGAATGTCCAGCGCCATATTTTATAGGGGAAACTTTCTCATGCTTGCGAACATACAACTGCTTAGCTAATTGCCCTTGGTTAAACTTCTTTGAGCCAGACTGCCCTTGATCTTTCTTAAGGCCTCTGCTATTTTTCTTTGTTGGGGTCACACAAGATTTATTCACCCTGATGCCCTTTGAATTGTATTCATATTGCTCAGCCTCATCCTTTTGTGCAACATAATCCTTGATAGGAGGCGTGCTGATTGAATTGACTTTTCTTGAAGCTAAATTTGAAACATCCTGTTTCTTTGGAGAAGACAACACTGGTGCAGTCACGCTCTGTAGCTTTTGTTCTTTCATTTTTGGATCAGCCAATGATTCAGTAGACATTTTAGCATGTTTACTCCTCTCATCCTTATCTCCAATCTTCCATTTATCCATATGCTTAGAGGACATTGAATCTTCAAACCATGGATGCATCTGCTTCTCCTCTACCCATTTAGTAGGTTCTGAAGAAAACCTTATAAATGATTGATATGAATCTGAAGACACCACAGGTTTCTTACTACCTCCTGTTTTGGTTGCTTCTTTTTGGATCAATGTGTCTACTTTGACACATTCCTCAATTCCCTTAAATGACTTCTTGTCATTATCAAAGCATTTAGTATAATATTTTTCAACTGCAGAAATCTTGTATGCATCATCCTGTCCAGTCACACCAGTTGCCACTGGCTCCACTAAAGCAATTGCAGCCCTTGCAACACATGCAAACATAACTTCCTGAACATATCACCCTTCAATTTTTTTTTACAGTTTGAAACTTGAATTCTCTCTTCAGTGTTTCCATGTTTAAAATATTCAAAATTGCTAACAATGTTATATGTCAGTGATTTTCTATGATTCAGGAACTCGCGATATTTATCATCCTTTGGTGGTAAACACATTCATAATTAGTTTGTGTGTGAGGTCTTGTTGGTAATCAAATCCTTATATATGATTGAACAAATTTCCAAAGCCTTGGATACTATTATCTGTGTGCATCATTGAGCAAGTTCCAATCTACATAATAATGCTTGAAAAATATACAGAAAAATTAGTAACTTAGATAGAGTCGAGGGGAATGAGTAGACTCAAGGAAGGATCCACACCCTTTGAACTAAACAACATATCAAATCTTGGAGTACACCCTTTGAATTAAACAACATATAAAATATTGGAGTATATCTCCAACACTGCTTTCTTTGTGCATTTGATAGGGTTTATGTGGTTTGAGCATCCTTTGTTCTCTTAGAATCGATAGCTTATACATCCTACAAGGACCATGAGTGGCCATTTGCATGTCATAAGGCTATTGGGTGACTTTTGAAAACATCCCTTGGTCTTGAGGATGGGTCATTTGATGTTTTCAAGGCAATTTTCATCGATAGAAGCATTGTATGTTGGTTGTGAGCATGGTTACACTGGAGTTCTTGCTAAAGTTTGTACCAAAGGTCTCCCACAAGGCATTGAACTACACACTAATGAAATTATTGTGGATATTTCTATTGATAAGTATTCCAATTTTTGTGACAAGGTTAGAAAGCACACACTTCTCTGGATTTTGCTCAAGGCCATCATAATGCTTGGGTTATGGAATTCTATAGGCCACACAACATAATTTTCCAAGTACCCTAAACCAAACAAAAGGATTTAATTTTTTGTTTTCATTTCAATAAGAGTCATTGTCCTTCTATCTGAGAAAATATATCAGAGTTTCCTGTTGTGAAAAATTGAGGTAAAAAACTCTGTATTTTGTATGTTCTAGTGCATAAATAGTGGAGATTATCAGTGATTTAGGCCTTAGGTTGGCAGGACAGTGAGTTATGTTAATGTCCACATAGTTTGGATGGAAGTTAAGATGCTGGGAAAAATTTAACCCAAGCAGAGTGGAGATTTCAACAATGCGTATACTGAATGAAAACTAAGTATGATTCCCCTTTGGTCTATAAAGTAAGAGATATCTATGTTGAGTTTCCTGTCATTTCACTGCTTCTTGTAGATGGTCATTTTATGATTTTGCTTGGTCTGTCTTAGCATGAGGAGTTTTTGCAGCTCAAGCATTCCAGAATATAAATGTTTTTTTCTTCAAATTTACATTTTTTTTTACTGCTCAATATTCAGTTAGATATTTTCATGACATTTTGGAGTTTTTGTTGTGTGCTTGAGTCCGAGTAATTAGATATTTTCACGACATTTTTTACTGTTCACTATACTTTCTCTGATAGTAATTGATGCAAAGAGACTAAGCCCCCTGTGAATTGGAGCAAAGTGCAAACACAATGGAACAATGACAACTCAAATGCATATGTTTTTGCAAATTAATTTATCAAAGGCATCACTCATCATCATCTATATGAATTAATCTATTCTTTCCTCGAAATTTCCCAGATTGTCATAATTGATTTTCATGTAACACTTCCAAATATCCTAAAATGGTTGACCAAAGTTGGATTTCCTTTCCATAGTTCGTAAGGTGTTTTTTCACAATTAACTTTTAGTTGAGCTCTGTTTAAAATATATATGATAGCTCCAACTGCTTCTCTCCAAAATTTTTGAGGTAACTTACCTTCAACCAACATAGTCCTTTTTGTTTCTTGAACCATTCTATTCTTCATCCTAACTACCTCATTTTGTTGAGGAATTTTAGCAACTAAAAACTACCTTTGAATCCCGTGTTCTTCACAAAACTTATTGAATTCATCTTTCATGAATTCTCCTCCATTGTTTGATCGTAAACACTTGATTTTGAGACCAATTTCATTTTCAACCAATTCCTTGAATCTTTTAAACTTATCAAAATATTTAGAGTTTTCTTTAAGAAATGTCACCCAAATCATTCTAGTAAAATCATCAATAAGAAGAATGAAATACCTTTCACCTTGAAGAGTTTGTACCATGGCTGGTCCACATAGATACGTGTGTATCATTTCTAGAGGTCTTGATGATGATTGTTCTTTAGTCCTGAAGCTGACTCTAGTTTGCTTTCCATTATGACATGATTTGCATAGGCTCTTTATAGGTTTGGAAATATTAGGTAGTCCTTTCACTAATGGTCTTTTTTGTTTTTTACAAAAAATTCGAAGTTTATATGTCCCAATATTTTATGCCATAGCTAGATTTCATTCGTTTGAATCATATAGCATCTTTATCCTTGAATTTACTCCAAGACATATACATTTCCATGTGTCCTAACTCTTTATCCTTGAAAATTTGTTTTGGCTTCTATCAAGTTTCAAGGCATGAAATTCAGAATAGCTTATTTAGTGTTTGTAAAGTACTTACATGAATCATAATTAAAAAAAAAACTCTTGTATTGATCTAAAGCATTACTCTCTATTTAGCATTCTGTATTGCATGGATTGTTTTATCAAACAAAGTAGCTATGATTTAAACAAGATAGATGTTATTTTTAATATCTGTGTTTTCTTGCCATTGCAATTACCTTAAGATGTCATTTGCTAGCAATCTTAGTTGTGTCTTAGTTACAATGGCAGTTGCCATCCCTGGAATGTCCTTGTTAGTAATTTTGAATGTGTTGTATTTTGTTTAGAAATTCCTTTCATAGACATATCCATAACCTTCTTTCCTCTTGTCTCTAAAGAAAGTTTACTGTAGATAACATGGAATGAGATTGAGCTGATTGAAGATTGCAATAATGCAAATCAGCCTTTATTTTGAGAAACCTTTGTTTTATTTGTTGCGTGTACCAAGTTGTTCTGTGGGTCTTTCTAAGAAGGACTTGACATTGATATTTACGTTCCTACAAGAATTTTCATTATTTAGATGGCGAAGGATATTAAAGGGGGGTGTTTTATCCTTTTTAAGGCTAAACTCCCAAAAAGAGAGCATTTAAAACTTATCATGATCCTCTGGATGTATTATTTTTTGCATCCTTTGAGTTTTGGCCATCTTTAAGTCTTATTTGGTGATCTTCCTAGCCCATTAGTGAAAGAGTCTGAAGTTTCAAATGTATCTCTTTTAAGGAAAAAATATTCAGGGACCGTTCAGAAAAGATGAGAGACCAGGGAGGCCTTTCTAAGTTTCTAATACAAACAAACATTAGGGAAGCTGAAGTAGAGAGAGGCTAGTGGAGATGGAAGCCTTGGAAAAACAAATGCTTAAAATTTCCAGCACTCTGAAAATGTAGTTGCTTGGCAAATCAAGAATTATCATGTGAATAGTGAAAATTCAAGGATTGTAGACAAGAAATGAGTGCAAAACAAAACAAGTGAATGCTGCATATTGCAATTTGGATAGTATTTTGGTGAGTATACTAGCTTTCATAGCAGTTATTATAAGGGGACTAGAGGGTCAGCACTTTAAGATTCAAACCAGGAACCAATTCTATGATCAATAGGTGTTAATATGACATCCCATAATAAAAGAAACACATATAGAAGAAGCGGAAGAGTGCCATTGTTACTATCAAGAGAATTGGAAGTGCTGAAGCAGAAAAGATTAAAGACATATTCACTAAAAGGAAGAAAAATTTCAATGATCAACAATATTGCTTCAAGCAACCCAAGAATCCTAAAGTTACTGAAAGTGATCTAACAAAGCTAAAATGACAAAGATAAAGAAGAGTGCTCAAACAAATCTAAATCAGAAAGTGGTCTAGCAAGGTTGCAGCGACAAGGATCAATAAAAGTGCTTCAAAGAATAAAAAAGAGAGCTGACCCACCTTTTGGTTAAAAGAGTAAACAAGTCACCATATGCTCCAAATAAGACAAGTCAAAATGCATGCATACAAAGAAGCTACAAAATTCTGCCATCATAACATTTAGTTTCATCACTTTGGCGAAATTTTAGTTGACCTTGTTAATTGGGTAACTGGGTTTTTATTGTCCCTGTTGAACATGTGCAATAGGGTTTCCACCTTATGTTGAATTTAATACTAATGGAGCTGTTTCACACTGTCTTCATATGAAGAACCATGTTTTCGTGATCTTTAGGTTATTTGGGAGATTCAAATTTGGTTGCATATCTGTCATATATATTCTTCTGTTTACTCTGGGATCTCTAAGAGTTTTATCTGAGAATTCTGTTTGTGACATACATAACATAAATTGTGACTAATAGCTAGTACTGAATAGGAATGCAGTGAAAAAAAAGAGTAAAACCAAAGTTGCTTTGTTGTTGTTTTGAAATATAATGACTATATAATATTTTCAGTTTAATCAGAATTTGTTATTGATTTTGATTGTTGTTCTGTTTCAATTTTAATGCAACATGCTACACAATGTGTTGTACATTCAGGAAATCTCTCATCGGTAGAGATGGACTATTCAACACTACATTCAAAAGGATGGTCACTGTATAAACCTTCAAGGTTTTGTTCTTTTTCCCGAGTCTTTTGGTTTTATTGAAGCTGCCCATCCTGGTTGCATATCAGTCTTCGGAGTAACTTTCTGGAATAGACAAACTATCTTCCTGACTCTAGTGTTTTTTCCTGCAGTGACCATTTTTATGTGAAAGGAAACATATCATTTCTAGTATCTCCATCTGCAAGCCCATTTATCTAGCCATGATCTCCCCATCATAGATATGGTGGGATGTATCCATCACCTATATCAACACTAGTGGCAAGCTCAAGTTTTCTCCATCGTTTTTTCTGGACGTGATGCTGTAAAGAATTTTTCTCCATCGTTTTTTTCCTCCATAGGGTTTTCTCCATTTTTTTTTTCTGGATTTGGAGGGTGGTTTATTTGGTGTTGGTGCTTGTATGCTTATATAACTATTACATTCTCAATTTTTTTTGTCTCAAGAAGCATGTCTTTTGCAAGATGGACTAGACGACTTGCCTTTGTTAGAAATAGTCAATATTTTTGTATTTACCTTTTAAACTTATTGTAATTCACTATTTCTGTTGAATGGTCTCTGAAACTAAGCACTTATTTTTGAATTTTGTGGCAGCTTTGTGCATGGAAAAAATTATGATCCCGACAGAGAGAGGGCACAGAGAAAGAAGTTGGAGTGCCAGATCAAGCAGGAGGCAAAGGGTGCTGCTCGTGAACTTCCCAAGGATAACTACTTTTTGCAGGAAGTGAAGGTAAGAGAAAGGGATTTGGCAGAGAAGGAGAGAGCAGACAAGTATAAGAAAGCAATGAATTTCTTACAGGAGCAAGAATATAATTCCAGGTCTGGGAAATTAGGAAGAGGAAAGAAAATAAAGTAGGCATAATGACATGGTCTTTATCGTTGTCACCATAGAATCTAGAAGCTCATTTAACTTTGGAAGGGATTTTTTAGTAGAGGTTACATTGGCATGGAATCTCATAGAGGATTTGTTAAATAGTCAATCGAGGGAGTTACATTTGACTGTGTAATGTTTTTTTTTTAAATCATAGTCTTTGTAATGTTCAATTGGCAAATATATATTTAAAAAAAATATCATTGTCACCATAGAATCTGGCAGCTCATTTAAATTTGGCAGGGAGTTTTAGTAGAGGTTACATTGGCATGGAATTTCATAGAGGCTTTGTTAAACAATCAATCAAGGGAGTTACATTTGACTGTGTAATGTTTCTTTTAAAATCATAGTCTTTGTATTGTTCAATTGACAAATA
>LPNX011007273.1:0-11393 GCA_001517045.1 Pseudotsuga menziesii
TGCAGGTGGGACATCTGGCCCATGCAATGGCGTGCGAGGTGCAGGGATAGGGCGGTTAGGGTCTTGCACCCTCGCATTGGGTCGGTTTTGGGGCATCCCCCTACCGATCCCCTGAAAGTCCAAGTATGAAAAATAGTTCACGTGTTTATGCAACACGAACTCCGCATACAACTTTCGAAGGAAATACAGGGGCATTTCCTTGTTGTTATGCGGTGGCGAATCAAAGACCATATACCATCTATCCATCCAGTTATCGATAAATGGTTGGTATATGCACCACTCAATGGATATATGTGGCCGGTTTTAATTTGGGATTTCTCCAGTCCGAGGATCCCTGAATAATGCAAAAATTTCATGCTTTGTTATTTTTAACTTTTTTATTGCCACATAATCCAAGCCATCCTCTTGTTCTCTTCTTTTCCTCTCCCTATATGATGTGATATCATATAATATATTAGTTGACTGCGCAATAGTATCAACAATAGCATCCATTGTGGATGCAAGTGAGCCGCGAATCTCATCGCCGCCACGAAAAGAATCACTTATGCCCCTTAAGCGGGAAAGCTCAATGAGAATTGCGGCATTGGGATCCATTGCAGCACCTGCAAAAAAAACATCAATAAGCAAATCATTAGAAACATATACATGGCATATAATGACGTCTCTTCAAAATTGAAATTGAATTAAATCAAACTCAAGTTAGCAATTTAATGACAAATTCACTTACATATCTTTATTTAAACTTATGGTATTGTCCATACAACATCAAAAATCGGTATGTACAACAGCATTTAAGAGAGGTTTCAGGGGCCATATAGCCTATACATTATTTCCAAGTTGGGCCATACATGTATATTTCTATTTGGGACTAATTTGGCATGGATTTCGAGGTTACTTCAACGTGTACATAAGTTGTACAGTGTACAACAGGCTTTGGCATGATTTCCCCAGTTGGCACAAGTTTGTAGGTGTGTAATAAATGTTTTAAAATTCCATATTTCTTCTATATGGGCAGAATAATAGGGAATTCCATTATGAAATTTTCCATGGTTCTATAGCGAGTACGAGTTCTTTCATCACTTTTTGAAAAGATACTTGTTTATGCTTCCAGTCATATTGAAAAGATGTTTGTTTATGCTTCCTAGATTCTAGTGAAAGTGGTTTTTTTCCTAATGGCTATGGTTTTCACAATCTCTAGGAATTTTGGCTTGCTTGTAATTTTAAAGGCCTTAATTCAAATGTATGGCATATGATGTAGATTTTTAGGCAATATTTGGTTTGTTGGTGAATTTCTCTTGAAGGGTAGGCTCTTTTGGTCATGTAATTGTTTGGGTTATTGACTATTCTATTTTTTTTTAATGTACTAGATAGTTTCATTTGATTAGATATAGAATAGCATCTAAATTGGGCAAGGCATTGGCATATCATCATCTTTGGTTGGTTGGTGTTTTGGCTATGAGATGGTTGTTTATTTTTTTATGGTTTTTATTGCATTTACAAATAAAAAATGATAATTTAAGTATCTAATTGAAAAAAAAAAGCTATGGGTGAATGAATTACCTAGTAATATGATGATTCACCGGAGGATTTGTCTTCAAATGGAGGAATTGGCACTCTTCCACGCTCGTTTTCGCGATACTGTTCGGTGAAAATGAATCTCGGGTGGGGGACTGTGTGTTTTTATTTTTTTTTTAAATTTAAAAAACGCGCACGCGTTATTGTTACCTAGCCTACATGTCTGCTGACATGTCAGGCTCGGATTTACAATTCCAAGCGCTATGGAAGAGGAGTGCGTTCTTTTTCTATGTAACATGAGCGTGTTCCTAAAAAGTGAGGTTGCATCTAAAAGGTCCCTCAACTTCTTGCACACTCCCATGATATATTTTTAGTTAAAACAATGGAGGTATTGTTTTTACTCTTCATTTTAGGGACATGTTATATTTTAGACATTTTTTGTTAAAACAATGGAGGTATTGTTTTATAGGGTTCATTTTAGGGACATGTTATATTTTCTTAAACTTGAGTTTTTAAGTTTTTAAAGCTTCTATTTGAGACATTAAACATGTACATAAATTTTCCAACCTTTTGATTCTATTTTATATATTGAGAGCTTTTATGGTGATGAAAAGATAACCTTAATCAAAGTGCTTAGGAAGTTACGTGTCTTATAAAATTTGACAAGTGTTTTTTATTACCAACGGTAACAAGTGGATGCTATCATGTTTTCTTCTGTTACTCACAAATGTGGAGCTAGACATTTGTGGACCCTAAGCCTAATTAAGAGTTGAGGCATGAAAATACCTATCCTTATTTAACATAAATAAGCCATGTTAAGGGCTCATGCATAAAGGTGCTCCCCAAAACAGTTGTTTTAGGGTTGGGCTAGCAAAAATATTCACAGACATGCATGCACACATAGCTAGGCTTGGTACCAAGCCAAGGTGGGTACATGTTTCTAGCACGTACTTTCTCAAAAGAGTGCATGCAGGCCTGCAAAACCAAATAAAAAAAAGACCATGGTTTGCAGCCAAACAAACATTGGTCGTGACCGTGACTGTGAAAAGGAGAATAGATGCGTATGTGGAGGAGCAAGGAAGACAAATCACCCACATATCTCATCAAGAAATCCACCGAGGGAGTGTCCATATCATTAGACATGTAAGTTATTCCATTTTTTGCATTTTTTGTTTTTTTATTGTTTATTAAATTTTTATTAGTTTCCAAATTGGTAAAAAAATGGATTTGTCATTTTATTTGCAGACTATAAACCTATACAATGAATGAAGAAAACATTAACATGGAAACCAGTGGAACCCAACAAGGATAAGAAAATGTAAATCTTGGATCCAGTGAAAACCCCCAACAGAATCAAAACCCCGAACGAAATAAAAACGAGGAAGAGTTGAGCCATTACCTAAACCAAATGAAAGAGTACACTTGAGAATTAATTAATACATGAGAACCATCTCAGTTGTCCCTTTTTATTTCAACTGAGAGCTCAATTGACTCCCTTAACCATGCACATCACCAGATGATAGACATGACTAAGTATTGAGCTGGGACGCGAGCATACTATTCCACCGACATTTCTGAGGAAGAGATAAAATAGTTAAATATTAATAAAGCCAAATTATATAGTAAATTCATCGATCCCAAAGTAGGGAAGTCACTTGCTATTAATAAGCAAGCAGGGAAGTCACTTGCTATTAATAAGCCACGTGTATACATGGATTGGTGTCATTTCCTACCAAGGAAAGATAATTAGATGTAGAGGTGGTTTATGGTTTATGACAAACCTCGTTGTAATAATAGGGAGGTTCCATAGTACTTCCTTCGATAACTCTAGGCTGAGTTTGTGCTTGGTTTTCATGTCAACTATTTTGACATTACTCAATTCTAAGGTGTTGGGCTTAGCTTTGCCCAAGATCTCCTTGCTGCCAGGCTAAACCCATTGACAGGGCCACCACCTCCTAGGCATGAACCTAACCCTCTACCCAATCCACCTTAGTTGCCACATAGACTTGATCATATAGAGGTGGAAATGAGGAGTGTTGCATGCAGTCTCCTTAAACAAATTGAGTTTGTAGCAATGACTACAATAGAGAGAGAGGTTGAGCGTGATAGAGACTTAGGTGTAGGGCCTTCACGACAGAGTCAAGAGAGACTAGTGATTAGTGGTAGCCATGATAGGCCTTCCAATTCGACGATAATAGTGCCACATATTTGTCCCCATTGCGGGCACACTTACCTTGGCCCAATCGAAGGAAACTTTATGGAGCATGCTAGCACTTTTTTAAATTTATGTTCATTCATCACTTTAGCATTTGTAAAATAATTTTAAAGTATTTAGGTGATTTAAAAGTATGTGTATGACTTAAGTTGTTAATTCAATGTACAACTATTTAGATGCGACATGTCATCTTAATCGTGCGAGAACACAGGATCTCTCAACTTGGATGCAACAATGAGAGTTGTAACTGAAATTGTGGAACCTCACACAAAGGTATTTTTAGTACCTCACACAATATTGTTACTACCATTTTTAAGTTTACTTTTGCATCATTTTTATTAAATCTGCTTATGTATTTTCTATTATCTATATATTTTTAGGTTTTCTTTAGTGTTTTGAGATCTAGATGTTTCTCTTGTTCTTCTATATGGACACCTCCTTAGGCATAAACACCATGTTCATGATCATTGTATATTTCAAATTCCATCAAACCAAGATAAACTGGGAGACTTGTACATTAAAATCTAAATGTGAGAATTGTGCATGTATACCACTTGCACTGTGATAGTTCCTATAATGCATTTAAAGTGGTCTATAATGAAATTTTTTAAATGATTTAGTTTCTTAAATAATTTTTTGTTTAATGTGTTCACAACATGCATGCATTTTGGTGTACACATGTATGTACAAACTATGATGACCAGCCATCTCTGCCATGGGTAGGCAAGTCACCGTACACATAGGTATGATGAAGGCCCATAACTAACCAGATTCCATCCTCCTTATAGGTGAAACACATCATATTAAAATTATATAGGAACACCAATATACGTGGTTCACCCCTAACGGGGCTACTTCCACCAAAATTGTTAATATTTCTATTAATTATTCAAAAAAGAGTTACAAGTTGACGAGACGATCCATATCCGACATGGCATTACCAAGAATGAGGAAAGTTTTGCCTGGTAATATCAGAAGAATCAACATCCTTCCTTGTAAAAATTAAATGAATAACGAATCCATCCTTGTAAAAATTAACACCATCGAATGTAAGAAAGTCTGTCTCTTTCAGATTGGAGACTAATATTTTAATTACATATTAGTAGGGTTTTAGTTGAAACTCATCCCAATTCCATCATCAAATCTCCATTTATCATCCTGTTATCTCCTTCAATTCATCTCCCCAAGATGTGCCTCTCCCTTCTTTCTTTAATATTGCTCCCAATATCCAATACCGGCCTCCAAAACCGATCCATACTCTATGTAAAAAAGTAAATGAATTGATTCCTTTCCCAGGAAAAGATGATTAGGAATAGACTCAAATTTGATTTCCCAATCCCTAGTCCCCTACTCATAAAGAAAAAGTGATGGAAACAATATTCCATATTTTTTGTATTCTGGTTACTCAACCACTTGCCACCTTCTTGAAAGGAACTAGGATTTCTTTACATATGGTGCATCTAAGAAAATATGTTTTATGCTGCCTATGCATCTTTTAAAACTTGCAGCATGAAGTAATGAAATTTCTTCCTGTATTCCTCCTTTCACGGTAGGATCGCTAACTAACTAGAAGCGGTTATGGTGAGAAAACCCTCACCGTTTTATTATAATGATGCATAATTAATTTATAAATGTAACTAAGATGTAGGTGATGTTACAGTACTCCCCCCTTAAAGGTACACAGTCCTTGGTGTTGACATCTTTCAAGCTTTGGTCTTCAACATACACTTTCCCTTATAATATCAAGTTTTATCTAATTTTGTTTTCTTTGGCATTTATTTTAATACCTTCAAGTGTCTTGTGTTTATCAACCTCTTATTTTCACAAACAAAACAATCTATCTCCAACATTTATATAAAACATATGATTACATATAAATTTTCAAATCAAGAAAAGCATATTTTCTTTTTGCAACATATTGTTGTTGCTTTCATAACAACCTTTTAGAGCTTAGTCTCACTCTCAAGATGCACCCGCATCATCTGTTAGTGACACATAAATATATAAAAAACCATAATCTATAACAAAAAAAAATAATACATGCATTTACTTTTTGCTATCTTTTATAACAACACTGTAGAATTTAGCTTCCCTTTGAGACACTTTACCTCATGATAATAACATAGTATCCTTGCAACTACATAACATATGTCAATAATCTAAAATTTATGATCTTAAAGGGGAGTGATCCCTAAATTTGCATCTCATGGCATATATATTTTCCGTGTTCAACATTTACCTTCGTACCTCTCGTATACATGCATTTCTTCTTAAATTCATTTTCACTAGTTTCACATCATAGATAATCATATTAAATTAACATAACATGTGAATAGTCATGACTTTCTTCACATAATCTCAAACAAATAATAATAAGGTATTACCAATGCATATAAAAACAACATTTTTTTATCAATTTTGTCACATTAGAATTCCCCTCATACATAATTTACAACTAATATTTTCAGCATTCTTCAAATCATGGTGCATAAAATACCAAAAATATTATTCACAAAAATACCTCTTTTGTGACATTAATGTTCCAAGTGTTTGAATAGTCATGACTTTCTTCACATAATCTCAAACACATAATAATAAGGTATTACCAACGCATATAAAAAAACATTTTTATCAATTTTGTCACATTAGAATTTCCCTCATACATAATTTACAGTTAATATTTTCAGCATTCTTCAAATCATGGTGCATAAAATACCAAAAATATTATTCACACACATACCTCTTTTGTGACATTAATGTTCCAAGTGTTTCTTGGTTGAAATATAACCTGCATATATACATGAGGGTCATCTCCTCAAGGAACCACAAGTTCGCATGCATGCCTCCTCAACCTGTATATATAATATTCATCTGATATAAGGACGATACCCATCATTAGATTTTTACAGCTATCGGGTGTACCTCCTACTTAGAATTCAAAAATCCCGCATATCTCTTAAAAAATCATAACAACACAAAATATATCACTACAGAACCTAACATCTCACCTCGGTGCTCTCTGGTAGTTCTACTTAAGAGCCTAACACCTCCCTCAGTTCTCACTGGAATCTCTTTTCCTAGGCCTAGGAATTAATATCTTAGAGCGCTCAGCAGAGTCTAACACCTCACAAGAGTGTTCCCTGGAAACTATGTAATAACTTATCAAAAATTTCAGAGCCTAACACCTCTCTAGGGTGCTCCATATCAGCTCTTCTTAATTAAAAAACACTTTGTGTTCAACCATTTTAGTTTGTTTATTCTAACAATTAAGTCTCAGTTTCAATTCTTATTCCTTCTTGCAATTATGTATAATGAGACTGGACAATTTAGGTGCTCTAGAACCGACATGTTCAACACCAAACTTAGTTTCTCTTGCTTAATCACATAGTTTCAATATCCAATTTTCTTCTTCCTCTTCATGATTTAGTTAATCCTATAAGATTTGTTTAGTGTAGAAATTTTTTCTTAGAAATTAGAGCCTTATAACCCAAGGCGTCCGCTATGATCAACTCAAAAGTTTAATAATTCTTTATCTAATTAGTATTTAGTCATATTAGGTTCCATTTATTCATAATCATATTCAATTATTTAGTTATGGTCTTAATCTAAAGACATTGTCCATCATAATGGAAAATACTTAATATCATTTCAAAAGAAATATTAAATGCATGAAATATCATAATCATCACGAAGCATACTCAATGTTCCAGAAACTATCAGTTCCACTTCAAACCAAAAATTTAAAAATTATGAACATACTTGATCTTCCTGAGCCCACCACCTCAACACCATATCCACATGGTAACTCAATATTCTTGATGTTCAAGAGCTTACCCACTCAACATCAAGGTATGTCTATTTAAGTCTTCCAAGACTTAATTAACATCATTACACATCCAAAATGCTTAATAAACACATTTTCGCTTTTCATAACTTAGTACTTCTAGCTTCTATGCATATACAAACCATTCAAACACTCTATGAATCAATTTTCCCTATCACAGATATGCCATATATACAAGTGATCATTATTAACAATGCTAAGGTTACCATACTCAAGTAATTCAAAAAAATTCAACACTTCAAACAAAATTTATTGTACAAAATTCACGTACAAAACAATGATATGACAATTGTGTATGTATATGCAACCACCTGCTACTTATTACTCATAATACCTCAATCAGTGTGGACACAGTTTATTCCCCTGGCATGCATGGTACAAGTCTAGAACAAAAAGACACACAAATATATCCTCTCCCTAGATGACTGATCTACTTGAATGTTGTAACATCCATAGTTGGATATTCTCAATTAACTCAGAATGAACCCGTAATTTATGAAATAACCCACATATCCGTAGATATAAAAATGATGTATAAATTGATAGATAAGCCATGAATTACAATCGAGGGCCCGTTATTTATATTTTGTCGGAATACCCTATCATTAAGAGTCGTGTATTTTCATAAAGACATTATTAATTATTATTATTATTATTATTTATTTTACATATATATGTTGATGTTTATTATTATTATTATTATTTTATTATTGTTTGTTCTTATTATTTAAGTTTGTTACATTGTCCTCCCATTAAGGGAAGCTTTGTCCTCAAAGCTTCATTGACAACAATGTCTGATTTGATTGAACTGTCATCTTTGGATCCTTTGCAACACTTGATGAGATAAGACGATACGAGTTACGGATTCCCCGAGATAATTTTCGAATCGTATCTACTGTGGTCCATCCCATATCTATTTTGATTGGACCTCTGAGATTGTTTTAGGAAATGGGTTGTCTCAAGGGTAAGTGCAAGAAGATGAGGGACCTTTAAGATGCAATCCTAGTTTTCAAAAACAACATCATGTTACCAAAAAATACATCAACCCGAGCCTGACATAGCACTTGGTATGGTTCAACCCGAGCCTGACATGTCATGGAACATGTAGGATAGGAAGACAAATCGCGTGCGCGTTATCTAGTTCTAAAACGCGTGCGCGATTTGTAAATCATAAAAGAAAATTTAAATACACAGTCTTGAACCCGCGGGTTTAGCTTTAGTTCTAAAATGTGTATAAATGGATAAACTTAGTACTATATAAATGCATAAACTTAGTACTAGAGTTATGCTTATAGGTATAAAGTTTTATTTATGGCTAAGAATTGCATAAAATGATTAACTCTTTGAACTTTGTTTAAACTTTAAATACCCATTATGCTCTAATATGGATTTAACTTTGTTAAAGTTTTAATTCTATGATAGATTTGTTTAAAATTTATATCAATCCATACTATATTGGTATAAACTATGGACTTAAATGTGGATTTATAACTATGCGGAAGTTTGAAAGATAAGTTTAGAGGGCTCCACAACTAGCAAGTTTTAGTGCTACGCCAAGTGGAAGGTTTGATGTTGCACTTTAGGCTTGAATGGTGATGGTGAGGATGATGATGATGATGTCCATGATGTTGACGGTGATGACGTTGATGGTGATGATGTTGATGGTGATGATGATGATGAGGATGATGTTGATGATGTTGATGGTGATGATGATGATGAAGGTGAGGATGATGTTGATGATGTTGATGGTGATGACGATGATGAGGATGAGGATGATGATGATGTTCGTGATGTTGATGGTGATGATGATGATGAGGATGATGATGATGAATGATGATGATGTTCATGACGTTGATGGTGAGGATGATGATGATGATGAAGGGGATGACGATGGTGAGGATGAGGATGATGATGAGCATGATGATGATAATGTTCGTGGTGTTGATGGTGATGATGATGATGAAGGTGAGGATGATGATGATGTTGATGGTGATGATGATGATGAGGATGATGATGATGATGTTGATGGTGTTCATGATGTTGATGGTGATGGCGAGGATGATGATGATGATGTCCATGATGTTGATGGTGATGACGTTGATGGTGATGATGTTGATGGTGATAATGATGATGAGGATGATGTTGATGATGTTGATGGTGATGATGATGATGAAGGTGAGGATGATGATGATGATGAAGGTGATGACGATGGTGAGGATGAGGATGATGATGAGCATGATGATGATGATGTTCGTGGTGTTGATGGTGCTGATGATGATGAGGATGATGATGATGATGAATGATGATGATGTTCATGATGTTGATGGTGAGGATGATGATGATGATGTTCATGATGTTCATGATGTTGATGGTGAGGATGATGATGATGATGTTCATGATGTTCATGATGTTGATGATGAGGATGCTGATGATGATGTTGATGGTGTTCATGATGTTGACGGTGATGATGTTGATGGTGATGGTGAGGATGATGATGATAATGTCCACGATGTTGATGGTGATGAGGACGATGTTCATGATGTTGATGGTGAGGATGATGATGAGGATGATGTTGATGATGTTGATGGTGATGGTGAGCATGAAGGTGAGGATGATGATGATGATGATGAGGATGATGTTGATGATGTTGATGGTGATGATGATGATGAAGGTGAAGATGATGATGATGACGAAGGTGATGACGATGATGATGATGAGGATGATGATGAGCATGATGATGATGATGTTCGTGATGTTGATGGTGATGATGATGAGGATGATGATGATGATGAATGATGATGATGGTGAGGATGATGATGATGATGTTCATGATGTTGATGATGTTGATGATGAGGATGATGATGATGATGTTGATGGTGTTCATGATGTTGATGATGTTGATGATGAGGATGATGATGATGATGTTGATGGTGTTCATGATGTTGATGGTGATGATGTTGATGGTGATGGTGACGACGATGATGATAATGTCCATGATGTTGATGGTGATGACGTTGATGGTGATGATGTTGATGGTGATGATGATGATGAGGATGATGTTGATGATGTTGATGGTGATGATGATGATGAAGGTGAGGATGATGATGATGATGATGAGGATTATTTTAATGATGTTGATGGTGATGATGATGATGATGATGATGAAGGTGATGACGACGATGAGGATGATGATGAGCATGATGATGATGATGTTCATGATGTTGATGGTGATGATGATGATGAGGATGAGGATGATGAATGATGATGATGTTCATGACGTTGATGGTGAGGATGATGATGATGATGTTCATGATGTTCATGATGTTGATGATGAGGATGATGATGATGATGTTGATGGTGTTCATGATGTTGATAGTGATGATGTTGATGGTGATGGGGAGGATGATGATGATGATGTCCATGATGTTGATGGTGATGACGTTGATGGTGATGATGTTTATGGTGATGATGAGGATGAGGATGATGTTGATGATGTTGATGGTGATGATGATGATGAAGGTGAGGATGATGATGATGATGATGAGGATGATGTTGATGATGTTGATGGTGATGATGATGATGAAGGTGAGGATGATGATGATGATGAAGGTGATGACAATGATGAGGATGAGGATGATGATGAGCATGATGATGATAATGTTCGTGATGTTGATGATGATGAGGATGAGGATGATGAATGATGATGATGTTCATGACGTTGATGGTGAGGATGATGATGATGATGTTCATGATGTTCACGATGTTGATGATGAGGATGATGATGATGATGTTGATGGTGTTCATGATGTTGATGGTGAT
>LPNX011007273.1:25473-55504 GCA_001517045.1 Pseudotsuga menziesii
TATGGGAAAGAAAAATACTTTTGTATTAAGAATAGGAAAAGAAAGCTACAACCAAAGCCTTGATGTCGAAGATTTTATTTTACAAGATCTTTGACACACTCACACACACTATCAAATATGCAATCTCTTGCTCGCAAAATCTCTCTCTCTCTCTCTCTCTCTCTCTCTCTCTCTCTCTCTCTCCAATACAAAAATTCAATCCAACAGCATAAGGATGCTCTCTTGGTATCCCCCTCACATGGTCCATGTAGATTGAATTTATAGGCCAAAGGAAGCCCAAATGGATTGAGATATTTTGGGAAGAAGACAAGGAATGATCCAAATGGCTTAGGAGGTCGAGTTCTAGCTCTCCCACATAGATAGGATCATACTCCATGAGATATTTCGCTTGGAAGCTTCTAGAAACTTCTATTTTCGCTCTTTGGGGAATGTTGACACTCCTTGTAAGGGGGCTAGGTGCATTGGTGCACCCTGTGGTCAAGTGATAGGTGCTATCGATGCCTTATGTCAGTGGTCAATAGGTATCAGGCCTGCCTGACGCCTTGTGTTAGAGAGCAAGGTGCATCAGAAAATCTAAGAGTGAACAATAAGGTCCTAGAAGAAGGTTTGGCCTGAACTTCAGAGAATTAGAGAATTAGGAAATTTTTCGGGTGTAACAGAATACCCCCCAAAGTATGAAGCTATAGGAATGTGATAGGTGAAATGCTTTGCTAGATATTAATCCGATATCAAATGCAAAAGAGATGTGAGTAAAGATTTGACGCAAGACTAGTCAACAACTATCTAACTCAAACATGGCTACGGACCAACACACTACAGATCCATGTATAATGACTATGTCATGGCTACAAACAATACACTACAGATCCATGAACAATAAAACTCAAATCAGAACATACAAAGTAGATCCATGTTATCCTGACTCGATATTGGACATAGCCACCGAACATACAATGTGGATCCATGTCATAAATTCAAACAATACTCCATCGCAACCTGAGTATAAACATACATTTAGGTGAATACCTAACCACTCAGGTTCTTCATTCCAATACCAAATGATACAATTATATCCATGTGAATAGATTTCCTGATGTCGAACATGGTAGAAACCACTTGATTACCGGTCATTGATGCATACCATTAACAAGTGCAAGTGAGATCATTATTGATGTCAATGATTCCCAAGGAATATCAGTACATTCCTCCGAATGTGAATAGAAGACCTGTAGTTTAACACTCGATGGAATCCTTCAATTAGAGGCCATTGATTAAATCGCACTGTTGAAAGTGAGGAAACCTGCCATTGAGGCATGTAGGCTTGAAGGTACTTGACTTGGTTTCTTAGTCAAATTCCTAGATGATGTGTTGGTGTCAATGGGAATAGAATCGATGAAGGAGGGCCATAATTTTTTCCCCATCATCGACACAAAACATGGAACAAAATATGATATTGAAGTGATGAAAACAACCACAGAATTGACTCAGATAAGACCACCTTGAAGGAAGGTAAGGAAATTGTAGAGGTAGAATAAAGAGGAAATTTCCCTTGAACATTGAACAAGATGACAAATGACTTAGTAGCATTGACTCAATGAGGTAGATACCTGATGTAATGCAAGGATACAATGATGCATTCTTTTATTTCACTCAAAGGATTTAAATGACTCATGAAAGTGGATCGGCTCAATGATAAGTTGAATACCCAACTTTTTCATAATGAAAATGCAGACAGGTGCCATGTTTAAGGGTGGACTATGAGATGCCATAAATACAAATGAAAGATGTTCCCCATTCCCTTAATTTCCACATCACGAAGGATGAGTACCTCTTTGCTTTTTAACAAGCTAGAAAAGGGTAACAAGCAATCGATGTATCTCATCAAGTGATGAGTCCATTCACAACATTTTATGCACCTAAGAAAGGAGCGGTTCATTCCAAGAAAGGGCCCTTAATTGTTTGATTTTTTGATTCCAATGAAAGTAAACTCAGTGTTCATTTTATGTTTAGAGAGTTTGAAATGACCAAGAAATACTCGAGGGTGAATTTTTTTGTAAATTTAGTCCTTGAGGCCAGAAAAAAGTATAACTAATGCCCAGGAGAACTCTTCTAGTTGTTATAAACTGGAGTATACATTTTCCGTAAATGAGTCCAATCGATCTGAAAAGGGGTAAATATCACCAATTAGACGATTATTCAAATACTTTTAGAAGCGTGAAAGCATCAAGTTCACTTGGCAATCTTTTCATGTTTAGGGATCCTGAAAATATCTTAAAGGTAACTCTGTAAGGAGTTCTTTTTTCATAATCCAATTTTAACGAGTCTGAAAAGCAGTAACAACATACTTCATACCTCTTCACTGAGTTTTTAACGAGCACGCCGAAGGTATAAAAGGCACTCGGTAGTTTTTCAACTTGACCTGAAGCGTGAAAAAGACAAAAGAAACTCATTCATAGTCAAACATGTCAAAAAAAAACCTGAAATATTAAAAAATGGGGTTATAATAAGTTTACCATGAAAACTATAGGAAAACGCATGGAAATACCTAAAACATTTTAATATTCCATTAATTATTTTAAATGAAAATAAAAAAAATAATATATAAAAAGGGTGGAATAGTAACAAATTCTTACCATTGTTATTGGGTAAAACTTGTGCAAATAGGGTGATCTTGTGATGAAGATTCCGAGAGCTTCAAGCCATCTTTGATCGAACCATTAGAACCAGGTAGGAGCTAAGCACTATCCCTTCATTTTCATGGTGGATTTTTCTGTTTAAGGTTGATTTTTGGTGCTTTCTGATGGTTTTGCAAAAGGGAAGAGCGTGTGTAGGATGATGCTTTTATCCCTTTCGGGAGGTGTGTTGGCACACCCATTAAAAGATGGAAAATCACTGAAGACGCTCTGTCTGAAGGGAGTAAAGGAATAGTCGCTATCTTCCCTTAGGGAAAGAGCATTGATGGCAAGAGAACATCAAAAACTAAAAATCCAAGCTATGATTTGTCATTTCTTTCCTTGATATGGAGTGTAACATGCATCTAATGGGTATTCCATTCTTTTTGTCAAGAAATCGACTCCCAGAATGGTGATATGGAAATAGAGATAACATGAGCTTTATGACCTTTAGGAAGCCAATGATCCCATCACTATGTGGGCTCTCCAAGAATGTGGACTCCTAAATTATTTTAGAGTCCCTGGGAAGAGAGAATATGTGTGACAACTAGAGTATCTGATATGTATGTGAGATCCTGACCAACAACACTTCTAGGTTGGGACCCATACTCTGACCATAGATGTGGAGGACATCTATTTCTTAACTAGATCATTCTGGAGGAGAATGCCAGTAGTAATTACAGGTCCAAGGGGTGGTGATATGTCCGTAGACGATCTCATCGATGAGTATTTTGTGTTGGGGACTAGATCCCAGGGAGGGAAAATCCCCATCAAAGATATAGTACATCATCCATTGAGGACTGCAACCTTCATGATTGAGAGGGTCATGAGTACAATATATGTTCATAAGGATTTACATAGTGGAGTGCACGACACCCACTATTTTCTATTGGAGCGAGGGGTTACTAGTTAGTCTAAAGGACCAACTGACAAAGTGTTAGAGGGAGAGCTCAACCAATTTATTTATTGAGCTGTGGTGGGGTCCTTATTCCTAGAGCGAGTGCCACTAATGAGACCACATGTGCCTTTGAGTAGGCTAGATGCGGAGGACCCTAGGATGACCAGGTGGGTGGAGGCCATGGCACGTCATGGTGGTTGTGGAGAACCTAGAGTTGCATATGGGGCGGTCTTCTTCTGTTGGCTGAGAGGCCAATTATTGATGGTGGAAGACTATGTGTATGATGGAGTAGACTTTAGGGGAAACCCTGACCTTCCACTACCCGAGGGGGAGTAGTGGGATGACCGAGGTAAGAAGCATATCATCACACATGTTTTTTTAATCATGTATTTCATTTTTTTATTTTTGGATGATACTAAGACATACAACATTGTTTGTGCACATATAGGACCTTCCTGTCTAACAGGAGCCTCGCCTATAGAGAGGCGAGGAGTAGTGAGATACATAGTTGTCAGGAATGTGGAGGCCTAGGAGGATCTCTAAGAGATCAAGGAGAACCTTCAACGGATAGCCATGGGCATACCCGATATCTCAATCGATGTTCTTCCCAAGCGCTACCAGCACCACAATGGAAGGGTATCTAAACATTTTTGGAGGCTACTCCACCGAGTGGCCTCTGCCGTGATGTGCTACCACGAGCACGAGGATTATCCCAGAGTGGATTTGCCATTTTTGTATTGTATCTTATATTGAAAGATTCAAAGCTTCATTTTTTTCCCTATTTATATGTACTAGAAACTCTGGTGGTTCCAAAATTTGGGTGACTTCGAATCTTATGGCTTCAGTTTTGTATCTCAGTACCATTATATATATATATATAACTATTTTATTTATAGTTGTGTGTGTAATGTGTTATGTGAATGAATGTCTACTTATGTACTTATGCGATTTAATGAATGAAATTAATATCAAAATGAAATTTAAATATGAGTAAGATACCAATCCAAGATGAAATTTTCCAATGAATCCATTACAGTATTCAAGTGTCTCAGAATATGCTGGTAGGAAACATGTTCAAAAGACCCTTACAACAACCAAACTCTTCAAAATGTATGAAGAAGTAAGGGATTCCAGATAGTGTAGAATTAGTTTAGCTGATGTACAACTAACTCCGAATCCATATAAAACCTAATTTGACTTACATCGTTAGATAGGGATTTAGTTAACAAACCAATCATTGCATAATCTTCTGCAACATTGTTTATCGCAGGACCCAAACAAGTTCCTCCTCAACTCATCAGATCACCAGTAGGAGAGTACAGTACCGAGGTTTTTGATGCAATATTTAAGGTATATTGATTAGAACCATCCATGAAACCAACATAGGTGGTCATCTATACATTTTAAACATAAGACTAGATAAGTAGGTTTGTGAAAGACACATCCTACATTCACACTAAACACACACTTCAAAAAACACACAACACTCTATAAACAAAAGCATGAATGAGTTTTATTTCCATCACTTATTAGCTTGACCACTTTCTTTAGCCAATTTGTGAGCATCTTCATATATTTGGAAAGTCTTTCTTGCACCTATGGGGGGTTTGACTAGATTTAGTCAGCCTGCTTTTTGACCAATTCGAATAGCAACCTAGTGATTTCGAATCTCTCATGTAATTATATATTTGAGAATCCTATTAATTCATATGGTTGGCTTATGTACACTTATTCTATACATGATTAAGTTATGCTCCAATTTCAATCTCCTTTTGTAGGAATTTTGCATGTTTGATTAGCAATTTTGTGAGTGTAATTGATCTATATCTTGGGTTCAATTTCCACATTGTATCAGATCCTTTATAGATTGATTTCTCTCCTTCCAAATTGTTATTGCAAGATCGACATCACTAATTGGGAGCGCATTCTGTTGACTGAAGGGCATGGGAGCTGCGATATGGACCAATCTCAAAGGATCATCTTGACTCCATTCAATTTATTCGAAGGGAAAGATGAGATGGAGATATTGTTGAGAGAGAAAGGTATATACAAGTTTACCATGGATATTGAGGTAGAGCCCAATGTAGCTGCAAATAAAATCAAATGGCACAATAGGAGGGATGAGGCCTATGATCTTTTGTGTATTTCAAGAGACCTCCTATTTCAACTTGATTCATTGACATATCCTATTGAGGTGTGGGAGAATCTTGAATATATTTTTGGAAAGATAGATGAGATTAAAGTACATTAAATCAATAATGAATTGATCTCCTTGAGTCCCAGTAGCTTCAAATCATTGCAACTCTACTTTACCAAGTTTAAGTCCCTTGTTTTGTAATTAAAACAATGTGGGATTGAAAAGAAGGAAGAGAAACTAGTTTTGAGCACTCTCTCTAATATTGGTCCTAACTATGCAATGTTTTTTTCGAACTTCCATGCCACTAAATTGACAGCTTGAACCTAGAAGATGCCTAAGCTTGCTGAGTTCATGGAATCCCTCACCCAGGAGCAAGATAAATTGGTGATGATGGGCACCATCAAAGCTTCCAAATACCAAGCTTTGGTTGCTGGAGATTCAAAGGTGGATTCAAAAAGCAAGAAAAATGCTAAAAAAACACCTAAGCAAAGGAGAGACAAGTCAAAGTCTCAAGAGGAGCCCTCAGGCTCCAAGAAAAACCTCCAGAATTAGAAGAACAAAGGAGAAATGAGCAAGTGCACATACTGCGATAAGGGATATCATCCTGAGAGCTCTTGTATGAAAAAGAAAATTGGCATGTTGACCCAACTTCTGGATAAGAACAACATCTCCCTTCTTGATTGCCCAAAGAAGAGGGAAGGAGGATCAAATTCAGAAGACAAGGAGAGAGTAGATGCTTTGGTTGCTGGCACCTCAAGCTCACCTAGTTTCATCATTGATTCTAGATCTTCCAGACATATAGTTTCAACAAGGGAGATATTTTCCTCTCTTGACATGTTGAAAGGTCCACCAATAGTTTTGGGAGATAACTCTCTAACTGATAGTATGGGAAAGGGTAGGATTGATCTTGAACATGGTAATTTCAATAATGTGTTGTATGTTCCGGGTCTTGCCTCTAATCTCTTATCAGTGTATCAGATGAATCACACTCAGTCTCCAAATAAATTCATCTTCTCCCCCAATTAAGTTGAAATCTCTAAGATTTTGAATGGTAAATTCATAGCAAAAGATGTTATTGATCACACTTCGAAGGTATATAGGTTCTCCCATTTCCTACCCTACTGAAACCTCTCTGCTCTTCTTACTCATGCTAATGAAGAAAGAAATCTTTGGCATGAAATATTTGGCCATCTTAACTACAAGTATATTTCTGATTTGAGTGACAGAGATATGGTCATAGGGTTACCAAAGATCAAGTTTTATAAAGGAATCTGTCAAGGTTGTATCCTTGGAAAACACCCGGAGCACAAGTATGAGAGAGCTAGTCATGAGAGAATATCTGTACCCCTTGAGTTGATCCACAGTGACATTGTTGGTCCATTCCCTCATATGTCCATGAGTTAAGCCAAATATGCCCTCACCTTCATAGATGACTTTTCCAGGTATTTTTGGGTTTACTTCCTAAAGCATAAGTCTGAATTTTTTTACCTTTTCAAAGTCTTTAGAGCCTTGGTTGAGAACTAGTCTAGGAGGAAACTCAAGATACTCAGATCTGAAAATGGTGGAGAGTATGTCAAGTCTGAGTTCATCTAGTATTGCAAATATGCAGTTATCTAGATGCAGAATTCTATTCCTTACACACCACAACAAAATGGTGTTGTTGAGAGAAATAACAAATCACTGAAGGAAATGGCAACATGCATGACAGAGGATAAACCTTTGCCACAAAATTTTTGGGTCGAGGATATAAATTGTGCATCCTATATCTAGAATAGGATGCCACATAAGCAACTTGATGGTATTATTCCTTTCAAATCTTGGCGTGGGCACAAGCCAAATGTGACCCATTTCAGGATTTTTGGCTCAAAGGCTTGGGCTAGAATTCCAACTGAAAAGAAGAAGGCTTTAAAAAATATTATAAATATTAAAAATGGTACAAGCTGATAAACTTGAGCACTAACAAATATTTCATTGAAAGAAGTGTTCAGTTCGAAGAAAAGCCTTTAGCAGCAGTTGAAGTTGGAGAGTCCTCTTCACCACCACATCCATTGATTGTAACTGAAGAGACTAATGAGTTTTTTATTCTGATATGTTTGATAATGATGAATTAATTGCATATCCTAACATCCCTACAAGAACAAAGTGGAAATCAAGGACCATTCATGCAACTGGGGAACTAACTGGAAGTCCTAGTGACACGAAGAGAATTAGATCTCAATTTATGAGTGCCCTTTGTGTGAAAGATCCACTCTTTGCTAAGAAGTGTTATATGATGGTTGATTCTAATCCTCAGACATATGAATATGCAGCACATGATCCAAGATGGAAAACAACCATGAAAGAAGAATTCATCTTGCTCTAGAATAACAACACATGGGAACTGGTTGATCTCCCCCAGGGAGAAAGCTAGTGAAGTGTAAGTGGGTCTTTAAAACTAAGTTTGCTTCTAGTGGTTCACCTTTGAAATATAATCCAATATTGGTATCCAATGGCTACTCTCAAATACATGGTATTGACTACAATGAGACATTTGAACCAGTGGCAAAGATGGACTCCATAAGGCTAGCTCGAAGCGATGGGAAGTACATCACATGGATGTGACGCGTGGTTTTCTAAATGGAGATATTAATGAAGAGATTTATATGCAGCAACCTGGAGGATTTGTTTCTAATCCATATTTAGTGTGCAAGTTAAAGAAATCATTGTATGGGCTCAAGCAAGCCCCTAGGGCTTAGTATGCCAAGATTGATGGCTTTCTGTTATCACTAAGTTTTGTTCGATGCAAGTCTAATCCTAATGTATATTTGAAGCTGATTCATGGTTCTTTAATGATTATTGTTCTCTATGTGGATGACCTAATGATTACAGGAAGTTCAAAGAAAGATATTTCCTCCTTGAAGGATGCAATGAACCATGCATTTTCCATGACAGATTTGGGGTTGAGCCAATTCTTGGGTCTTGAAATTGCTCAATCCCAACATGGAATCAAATTCCATCAGTCCAAGTATGCTTTAGATTTTCTCACCAAGTTCAGTATGAAAGATTGCAAGCAAAGCAAGAATCCACTCCTTTCAGGATTTAATCTTGAGGAAAGTGGTCACAGGGAGAGATGTGTCATTTTGAGCTATAACAAATGCACCCCTAATGTATGAGGTTACAGGGGAAAATGATAACCTAAATACATTATAAAGGAAAAAACTAAGTATGAATAGAGCAGAGAATCCAATATCGAAAGGATCGAATAGAGGTACCTGAAAGAGAGATAAATGCCAAACAAAACTCATCTCTGGAACATACAATTCCATATACAAGAGATCGCCATAAATATACAGGCAGATCCAACGTATGTATAATTGATGAAACTATCATGGTCAGTCAATATGCAAAAGGGCACCATATCAAATCTAAAGGAGTCATGGCTACAAATGAACAAGGTGGACCCATGTTCAAAAATAGATCATAGCCACAAGAATACAAGGTGGATCTATGTCTCAGCAAAATGTCATATGAAGTGTGACAGGGTCTTGCGCAACTCGAGCAATAGAAAAATATAACGATGCTACTGTCAGCCGAAGGTCTTCAATGAAAACCTCCCAAAAAGGTATGAATCCTAACCATGTGAATAAAGGATATAAAGTCGAACATGGAGGAAATCGTTTGATTACTGGTCAGTAATGAGAACTGTTAGCAAACACGAGGGAAACCACCATTAATGAAAATAGGCCCCGAGGTACCTAGTACATTCTAGAAAGTGTGAATACAAGGACTTGAAGTTGAATACTTAAAGAATCTATGGTGTAGGAGACAGTAAGGTATTCCCACTACCCAATAGTGAGGGAAATTTCCAATGATAACTGAAATCCCAAGGTACTGTCATAAAATCTAAATCTCATTCCTAGAGCAAGAGGTGTTGCAGTCGATAGGAAGAGATCCATTGGAAGGAAGGAATTAAGGCATCCTCCATCATCAAACACGAGGTAAGTCAAATACTCTTTGGATTTGGAATTGGTAGAGAATTTCATGAAAAGAAACCACCGAAGACATGATGTAATGAACTGACACCAAGGAATGGCCGACAAAAAAGGTCAAGGAAACTACAGAATGGACGAAAAAGGTTTAATCCTTGAATAATGAGCACGACACACAAGTGACTTAGGAATATTTTGACATAAAAGAACCAGCGACATAAATCTACAATGTAGAATACAATAACAGATTCCCCATATAATTGGAAAAGAATCCAACCGAAGGAGTAAGAAAACTCTGAATCAGGATAAGGTCAAAAAATTGATACCCAACTGTTGATAGACTCAAAACTGGTGCTTTTTTTAAGGAGACAAGACTTGCTACCATGATGTAAAAATACATGTGAACGAACTTCCCTTTCCCTCTTTCTTGTAAAGGTTTAATGAGTCCAAGAAAGAAAACTCGGGACCTTCTTCATTTTTGGGAAGCTCAAAGAAGAGATAGAAGAATGCTTGATAAAGCATTAATTCGTGGATTTTATGAGCCCTAATAAGTGAATGCTCGATGGTTTTTTCATAGTTTTGAGAGTCTGAAAACTCCAAAGAAGACACTAGGGGAGTGCTTTTTTGTAAAGTTAGTCTCCTAAGTCCGAAAAAGTGTAAAACAATATAGAGGAGAACTCTCTTAGCCCAGGTGAACTAAGGTATGCCTTTTTTGTAGTTAGTTGGCAAGGTCCGAAAAAGGGGTAAACTATCACTAGACTGACACACCTTTAGAAGTGGCATGTAGCCTGAGTTTAACGAGTGTGACAGAAGGTAAGATCACTTGAAAAGATCCATTTGATTATGACAAATGGGGCTTACAACAGTAAACTCGATGCTTTGTTCTTTAGGTTTTAGCGAGCATGACAAATACATACAGTACGCTTGGAATCTTTTTCATGTTTAGGTCTAGAGCACAAAAAAGAGAAAACTAAGCTTGAAAAGGTTCCCTTTCTATAATTTTATTCCTCCAGGTCTGGAAAAGAGATAAACCTATGCTTGAAGATACTTTTCTCAATTCCAAAGAAAATACAGTATTCCTTTTTCCTAAGTAATCCACAAGGATGAAAAAAGGAGTAAACTTATACCTATGTGGATGATTGTTCAATTTACCTTAACGAGTCTCAACAAACAATTTAACTCAGAAATCTAGTCAATTTCAAGGAGTTAGACCAGGGCTTAAATATGACTCCATATCTTTTCCGTGAAGTTTTAACGAGTCCGACAAATTCAACTCATGGCCTCCTTACTATTTTTAACAAGATCGAAGGAGAGTAGAAAGAATGCTCTAAATGCGAGGAGATGAGTGTCAGAGTCAAGTGAAACTAGTTCCAAGCGCGAGGAACAAACCTATGCATAATGCAAGGAACATGAGCAAGATAAAGACACTCGGGGAACGTCTCCTCAAGGTAAAAGGTGTTAAGTTGCAAAGGCAAAATGATAAAAGGTTGAGCGATGATGAGAACATAGATGAGGGCTTATACAACGAGCTAAGAGCATGGAAGCTGGCATCGGGCTCATTAGTGCGAGAAGGGTACATGAAAATGCATTTACAGCTTGAACAACAAGGCGAGGCCAGTAAAAAATTGTGAATCCAACTAAAAATCCTGTCTCCAAGAAATAACAACATCAAAATCAAATTCAGAAGAAAAGATCCGATGCAGGTCAATTTGGCAGAAACACATGCAATTTTGCTATCTTCTACAAAGTTGTAGTCATGGAAGAATAAACTAAAGAAGATTCTATAGTGCCAAGGATCAAGGGTTTATGATCAATAACATTAACCTTATAATAAAAGCAAAGACCAACAAGGGAGATAGAGTCTACAGGAACAAACTCAGTATCACAGGAGTTGAAAATTTCATAAAAAAAAAAATCAAATTCATGAGGATCATTGACTTGCTGTTCGAATGGAGAGTCCAAAAACAAAAAAATACCAACATAAGAAGATCGATCCATGGAAATATCAAGCTTACTAAGAAAATTAGGTTTAGACTTAGTCACAATTGAACCAACATCCAAAAGAAGGCCAGACTGTATCAAAGACTCTAGGAAGACTTCATCTGAAGGAAGGAGATCATCCAAGATAGGACACATGTATAAAATTTCAAATGGATCAACAGAGTGGAGATCAGGGTCCACAGTCTGTATAGGATGACTCACCTGGTCAACTACAAGTACCAAGTCTCGAGAAGGTAAGCATGAAAACAGAGGCTACTTCTCAGTAGAAATTGATCACAAAGGATATGAGGCCACATAGCTCACCCGTGGTGGGATAGTGTCTATAGAAACACTGGGAATCAACAAAGGAAATACCTAGTCTCTAGTTGGGTCAAGAGATGGATGAAGAAAATCCAACTGATCGATAGTGACAATTTCTTCGCCATGATTAATGTACATTACACGAAATAATGTTGACACCACAGCTTGCATGGCATATACATAATCATGCCCGAGGAGCATGTTGAAGTCCAAGGAGTCTTCTATCATGATGAATTCAACTAAGACGGTATTCCCACCCAAAGTAACAGGTGTTTAAGCAAGAATTCCCAAGGCTATACTAGCTCTTCTATCAAATGCCATTAACTAACTAGCGGTTGACACAAGGCTAGGAGATCCCATGCCTTGTCAAACACAAACATACAAGATACTAACTGAGGCTTGTTCATTAACAATACAACGTGTAACCATGTATTGTTCAACTTTTACCTTTATCTAGAAAGGTGCGTTAGAAGGAAGGTGTGTCTCAACTAGGCTATCCCAATCAAAGGAAGTAATTCGAGAGCATGGTGGGGGTTCAATCGAAACAATTTCAGTGCCCCCTTGTTCAGTGAGTTCTGAACTGCTAGTGAAGAAAATGTGAGTAGGAGACACTTCACTCTCCAAAGGAAGAGTGGGATTGATCGATAATGGAATCGATTCAACTGCTTTGTGAAATTCGCTCTCCTAAGGGAGAGTGGTATTGACCAAATATGACATTGGTTCAATCACATCAGGATCACTCTCCGAAAGAAGAGTGGGATCGACCAAAGCTGAGATTGGTTCGACCACTTGATCAACCAAAGGTTGAGTAGGTTTTTTAAAAACTATAAGTTGTTCAGGAGAAGGAAATTATTGAGTCTCAGACCACACTCTTCGTACCTTTGTGATAGCAGGTCACTAGTGAGTAAGATGATCTCCCTCACATAGCTTACAAGGGAACTTAAGTTTGCACTTCGAATGAATAGTTTTATTAATGATGTCAAACTAACTAGAAGTGGCTGACTATCTACTCTCAGCATGACCTACAAAGGTTGAGATTTTTCCCCAGCATGACCACCAGAGGCTGGGTGACTGGGTCCAACCTGACTAAGAGAGGTTGGTTTCTGAAAAAATTCAGGATCTTCAAAAATAGGATGACCTTGAAACCAAACTCTTTGTACCTCCATGATGGAAGGGAATAGATAATTAAGGTGGTATCCCTCACAAAGCTTACAAGGAAAATTGGGCTTGTGTTTTGAATAGTTAGTCTTTTCAATAGTGTCAACATGACTCGCAGTGTCTCACTGTTTGTCCTCAGCAAGAACCAGAGAGGCTGAGAGACTACCCCTAGCATGACCTGCAGAGGATGAGAGACTGAGTCCAACATGACCTGCATAGGTTGGACGGGCACCACCAACATGAACAACATAGGCTAAATGGTGAAGATCAACTTGACTTGCAGAGGTTCAGAGCTTAGATCCAACATGACCTGCAGAGCTTGGAATGGTTCCCCTGACATTAATTGAAAAGGCTGGGTGGTGAGGTTCAACTTAACTTGCAGAGGTTGAACAGGTTCCCCCATGCTTATGTGTCTTCTTCCTATTCCTCCTTCTTTTACTCCTTTTAAACTATTGGTTACTAGTATTCGTACTTTCACCGCATGAGGTAGAAGGAGGAGGAGAAGTAGCTACAGGTGAAGGGGAAGCAGTGTTTTGATGCCCTTGATATAAGCAGCTTAATTGAGAAGCATCATAGGCATTCAGGACAGTTGAAGTGGAAAACAACCACACCAGTAGCCCTAGGGTGAATCCAGGTAGATTCAAGGTGCCCATCAAAGGAACACCGAAATTCCTTGTAAGAGGAATAGTACAAGGAGTTCCCAACATGTATATCTCTTGGTTGTTGTTCAAAGGGGTGTTAGCCATAGTTTCAAACAAGGAGAAAAATTATGAGGTCGATAGGAAACCAACATTACAAAGAATACACCACTAGAAAAAGACCTAAGTATTAAGCGAGGAAAACAAAGATTCCTTCCAAAGGAAAGTATGGGATGATGAAGGCCCATAACTAACCAGTGAAGGAAGGAGAGTAGTTACTTGGTGTCTCGTAAAGATCCCTCTGGGTGCAAGTGCTGGAATCATCCATCCATCCTCCCATATTTTCTATTGAGGTTACCTTCCAAGTCTACCCTAGGTGCACTGGAAATAACCGTTCAATGCCACCTTTGTAATATCCTAGAAAACAAGATACTAAGGCTACCAAAATCATGGAGAAAGTCTGGTGGAATAGTCGTCAGTCCAACTGATGCACATGGGAAAGGTAGCAAAGCTCGAAACACAAACAGTAACAGGCACCACACGGGGATGAGAGGAGGTACTAGATGAGTCCCCAAACGTGCACCGGCTTTGGTGTAAGGCTTTACTGAGAAGTGGAGGAGTATTTTACCACACATAGAAGATCACACATTTATGGCCTTCCTTGTCCCTCTATAGACTCTTTAGACCCCATGGACCATTTTTGTACCTTTGATGTTTCCAAGATCATCCCTAAAAACACTCATTATTTGTTGTACACGACTTTTAAACCCTTTATTGCGTATACACACAGATATAACCCTTAAACCCATGTACATTGGGATGTGTGCAAAAGGCCAAATGTTTTGGGAGTTTTCCTTGATGTGGATCTGAGTCACTTGTCTCTTGTCCTTCCATATGGCTCAATATTACTTGGATTTGACCTTCCATTACCCCAATGAAGCACTATATAAGGAACCCTTTGGATACATTGAAGGGGGAGAATTGAAGAGAAAGAAAACTATAGTCCATTGTTGTCGTAGCTTGCTTATACTTGAGTCTGCATCCCTTTGTCCCTTGGATCACTTGATGTTCTTCCCAAGCTTTCCTTTTATTGTGAGCATGCTATCAAGAGATGGAGGACTCAGTTTCTCCGGTTTGCACACATGCTGACAGAGGTTGTCATTTGTGTAATCTCTGATTTATGTTCATAGAAGTATCTTTTCCTATCCAATGATGTGCATTTAAATGAATATTGAATCCATGGATTATTTTAATTGCTTATACATTATTGATTATATATTCTAGAGTAGTTCTAACACCATTATATAGCATGCTTGTCTTGTTTGTTGTTGTTGAGAGAGAAAATTGTTAACACAAGCGGGATTGGAAAAAGCTCAACGGGGATATACATCAACCATCTAGAATAAGGTATGTTTCGATATCCTTTAGTGTTAGATGTTTTATTTCTCTTGCATATTGGGAAGAGATTGATTTTTGTGGTTTCTCTATCTGTTGTGGTACACCCCAAGCCATAGGAAGTTTTCTCCGTAACAGATTGGCGACCATACTGGGGAGTTCCTAATCATTTCCTTTGGGGATTTTGTCGACATTCAATGTTCTTGAATTGCTCTGATTTCTCTGTTTCTGAGTCGGGTCTAGGGGCATATTTGTCCAGTAGTGTCTTACAAGAGTAAATTTTGTCTCAGCTTCTTTGTTTTCCTTTTTTTATCTCTTTTTCTTCCTGTACATGGGTTTTCCTTTCATAGTCGTGTGTACACGCGGGTTTTCCTAGAATAGCCACGTATATACATGGATTTACTGAGAACAGTCGCATATGCCATGATTTTTTCCTTTTGGGAAAAGATTAAGTGTTGCTGGGTGATTTTGGATTATTGCTGAGTCTTCTTGGATGCTTCTGGAGTCTGTATACACCCCTGTTTTTGATCAGAGATGCTTGTTAGTTTAAATTTTTGAAAATGTTCTTGTCATTTCATTTTCTATTTTTTTTTGTTTTGGGATTAGTGCATTAGGTGTCTTTTACCTTGGTGCTTCGCTTTGGTGCTTTGCTTGGGTGCTGTATGATAGTGCTTGTAGAGTCTAAGGGTGGTAGAGTCACACTTTTTCTTTTTATCTCATTTAATTCAAAAAATACAAAAACATTTTCTTTTTGCATCATTATGCATTGTTTTCATTTTGCATTAGCATGGTACTTGCATTAGGATTGCTTGGAGAATATTAGTCAGATTACCTTGTTCTTCATTTGACACAGTGCATTTGCATTGATTGTTAGGTGTACATTTTACTTCTTGTTGCATCATAACATCATTAGTTTCATGACTATTTTCCCTTTGAGTAATAATCCAATTAAAATCAACGCATAATAAAATGAATTACACTCTTTTCTTTTATAGGGTGCACCAACAAGACTAGGTTTTAGGGTCTTGGAATAGTTCATTATGAGTAAATTCTCTAAGACCACTAAACAAAACATTTATCTATTTGTCCAGGTGAGAGTGTGAAATTCCTTCATATTATTAGTGTTCTCAGGATCCTCCTCTTACAAGGGAGTTAAGCACGAGGTAGTGTGAGCGGTTATGATTGGGATGACCCCTGGTTGTAAGTGAGTAGGACCAGAGATATTTCTAGGAATGTAATCATATCTAGGGGATCTTTTGAGAGTTTTAGGCTTTGATACCCTACCCATACAGTAAAGCCCGGCAGCCACTATCCTCCTGAGCATTGATTATATTGAGATGACCTTAGTTGCCTTACCTAGGTTATCGAGGGGGTACTTCGTAGAGGTTATTCTATAGGTGTCTTGGCCAGGTATGGGTCGAACAACACAGTCACTATATGTGTTGAAGCTAAGAGCCACTATAATTGGTTACGAACCTCTACTTGTTGTGTATGGGAGTCTCAAGCCTCTCCTAGGCGAGACATACCTCCTTCATTCGAGAGCTCACATATCCTACCCTTGTTTGCTTGCAATTTGGCTTTACATTTTATAGGTGTATGATTTGTGCACGCTATTTTTCCTAGGGTTTGCATAATTAGATCGAGTCTTTTCATTTTTTGATTCATTATGGATTAGGGCTCGACGCTTCACCGTTCCCATCGTTTAGCAGAACTTCTGCCTTCCACGTCTCCTCCTCCTTTGGGAGAGAGAAAAAGACTATTTGGGTGGACTACTTCTCACTTTGATTCACACAGTATTGGAGATCATGACGATGAGATTCCAGAGATTTCCTCTCCACCTCACGAGGTTGGGGAGGAATATCCTACTCCCGTATATGATCCTTCACCGAAAATACCTTCATAATCTAGCTATGATCCCTCATTCACAGGTCGCTGGTATTGGTTTCCAGGAAATGAGACTCGTTATGAACCCATAAGCACTAGTCATGTTCATTATGGCATGCTTGATATCCTTGCACCAGATCCGACACATCATGTTGAGTCAGAAGTCAAACCTAGCACTACACCTGGGGGCACTCCTATTCCTTTCCATGCGGAGAGATTTGGGAGCACTAGTCACATTACACCTTCCATCTCAGTGATGGAAGCAACCTCACATGTCCGTCCTAGACCTAGTGTTAGTAATCCTATGCAGATACCCAAACCGAGATGAGTGAACATTGGGAAAACCACTTACATTCCTTCACATGTCCCTTTGTCCTCGAACCCTACTCCTTCTAATGTGTTTTTGACAACCCTTCCTCCCACTCATTCATGTGGTACTTAGGGCCAGAATATCACTACTAGCCATGTTCATGCTGCGACTGCTTGCACGGTAGTATCTCAGAGTCAAGTACCTCCTATTGTGTCAAGAGGTCATATCCCTATTTTTGGATCATCTTATGCTCAATCTCAAGGAGTTCCCCATATCCCTAACTATGAACATTCTCATGGGACACCTTATGGAGATTCTCAAGGACAGCCTTATGGACCACAGTATGGACAAAATTATCAACCCTATGGGTATGGGTATCAAAAACCTGCTTACTCTTCCAATTATGGCTCTGTAACACCCCATAATCAAGGTACCCCACAACACAATGCTTCCATGCAGCCCTATATGGGTCAAATGGGAGGAGGTTATTATGGCCAAGGCCATGGTATTTATAGAAATCAACCTTACATGAACCAGAACTATTAGGGAGCGTGTCATAGACCCGCTCAACCTAGGCTCCCTTTCCTTGCAACATTGAATTTACCTGACTTATCAACACTTATGAATGATCCAGTATCTCATGACTTAGCCTGGCCGACCATCCCTAACAATCTTCCTTCGGACATTCCCAAGTTTGAGGGTAAAGGTGGAGAAGATCCTGGTGAGCATGTTACTACTTTTCACCTTTGGTGCTCTTCCAATTCCTTACATGATGATTCAATCCGTTTGAGGCTATTTCAACGCCCCCTCACCGAGCCTGTAGCAAAATGGTATATAGAGTTACCAAGGGGGGCATACGCTTTATTTGTTGAACATTCCATGAATTTCCTCAATCACTTTCAACTACCCGTATGTTACGACATTGGTACCGAACTCTTGTCGACATTTCGACAAGACAAAGCCACACATATCTCAGATCATATTCAATAGTGGCGTATATGGAAGCGGTTGATTAAAGCCTCTATACCACCGAAATTTATCCTTGAGTGGTTCCTCAAGTCGTTGTTACCTTACATCGCGAAGGATGTTTCTACATCTGGGGTCCAAAACGAGGAACAAGCAATATTTAGGCCACAAGAGTTGGATTTGATCTACGCTCAATCCTAACTTTTGTATGAGATTATACCTAATTCTCTGCGATCTAGTTTCGATCCCAAGGTCAAGCCTGGGCCACATGTCGATGGCATTGTGGGCTCTACAAGTACCAAACCTGTGGATTTGGTTGTGAAACAAGTGAGCCAATTGTCAATTAATCAATCTGCATCGGGACAAGCCACAACTTTGTCTCAACCTACCCAATCGGAGAGTGTACTTTCCGTGTAATCGTCGAACCCAAAGGGAAACCAACAGCCTGGAAGGAATAATAAAAAATGGAAAAATAATTGTAAGGGTGGGAATAAGAACAAAAATGTTAATTATAATGACAAGAATGCTCATAATGCTGGCAGGGACAAGCAGATTAAATGCAAGGTAAAGTTTCCTTGCAAGTTATGTAAGGAGGACCAACTCACTCACTTGTGCCCTCATATGGAAGATTCCTTGAGGTTCATAGCACAGGTCCTAGCCGTGCTAACTAATCCTTTACCTAAAAATCAAAATATAAACTCGAAAACCATTGATCCTCATTGTGCATCGGGTGGAGATCAAAATCCACCGGAGGCCAATACTGGTCATGGTTTCATCAACATGGTGAGCGTTGCTAAGGTTGTGACTCATGCAAAGGATTATGGTTCATCACAACTGGACCTTGGAAAGGAACTCGCTCCACCCGAGAGCCCTTTGTGTATCGAAAAACCTACGGATAAACCTGAAGTTCCACCTCGCATTCCTAAGGGAGTCATAAAGCATTCAGGGCACAATCCTAATTCCCGAGCCACCTAGAACTATTCCATTTTTGAGGATTTGGGCCAAACTCCTTGTGTGATGTCCACGCTTGAAGTACTTCAGACTTGTCCTACACAGAGGAGAGCCTTGCTTTCTTGTCTTGGGGTTAATAATGCTAACTCTTCTTCCGTTATCACATTTGAAACCATGGGAATACAACCTCACTTGCCTTACTACGTGTCTCTTTTGATTCATGTAGAGTGACTTAATATGACTGTTAAATGCACTATCATTGATGAAGGCGTTGCTACTTCTGTGATGTCTTTGTCATGTTGTAAGGGTTTGGGTTCTCTCGAGTTGTCTCAATATGCTACTATGTTGACAGATTTCGATGGTAGATCATTTTGGTCGCACGAGATTCTTCCTTTTCTTAAGGTCCAATTGGGAGGGAAGATCGTCGTGATTGAGGTCGAGGTGGTTGATGCGCCCCTTGACTACAATCTTTTGCTGGGCCAGAATTAGATGTATAGTATGCAAGCCGTAGCCTCTTCTCTCTTTTGAGTGATATGCTTTCCATTTAATGGGAAGATCATTACAATTGATCATATGTCATTCCATAATCCGAATATTAATGCATCATTGAGAACTTCTATCTTGATTATCGATCATTCTCAGCTGGCAACTGGGAGTGTGGGTGTGGGTATGTATCCATCTATTATGGGAACCTTTAGCTGTCCTGCGCCCGTTCTTATGATCGGATCTAGTTTTGGTGGGGCTTCATCCTCATTGAATTCAGTGTCTTTTCGCACTACCCATATGGAAGATCCTTAGATTCTTCCTTCACCGAGTCCTTCGATTGGACCTATTGAAACAGATGTGTTGTTTCCTCATATCAAGCAAATCTTGATCAAGTTGCAAATCTTAGTCCTTCCTCTTCACGGACAGAGGAGGAGGACCTATATGTGCTACCTACATGGGCAGTTAAGTCCTCTCACGCACATGATTGCCTCGACGATGTTTTTCCATCGAATGAAGCCATTATTGAGGCCATGTCTAGGGTTGAGCCACCTTGGGAAGAGTTACATCATCAATCATATTTTCTTCCTGAACTTGATTGTATGGAGCATGATGAATTTAGGGAGATTCTTATTGATAATATTGGTAGTCCCATGGTTCCATTGAGCTCTCCTGGTCAAATGGCTGATGGGAACATGGAAAATTTATCACCAACTATTCCTATCAATATTTCTCATGATCCTGGCAAAGTTGAGAATGTCTACATTGGGGAAATTTATTCCCCTGATGAGATAAAGGAGTATATTGAGATATTTAAAGAGTTTCATGACATGTTTTCTTGGTCATACGAGGAAATGCCAGGTATTGACCCTCGTATTCTCGAACATGAGATTAAGACCTATCCGAATGTGAAGTTGGTTCGACAACGTTTGCATGTGGTGAATCCCAGAAAAGCACCCACCATTAAGGATGAGATAGAGAAACTATTAAAATCCAGTTTTATCTATCTCGTTCCCCTGATGGAGTGGGTTTCAAATCCCGTTCCATTTGATAAGAAGAAGGGAGCGATCCGTATATGCACTTATTTTCGTGATTTGAATCGTGCTTGTCCTAAGGATAATTTTCCTACACCATTTATTGATCAGATTTTGGATGAGTGTGCAGGAAGCAAGGTATTCTCCTTTATGGATGGTTTTTCTGGATATAATCAAATTCAGATTAAACCTGAGGATCAACATAAGACCATATTTATTTTTCCTTGGGGTACTTTTGCATATCGAAAAATTCCTTTCGGCCTTAAAAACGTCGAAACTACATTTCAACGGGCTATGACCTTAATTTTTCATGATCTCAAAACAATTATCGAAGTGTATTTGGATGAACTTGCTTCTTATTCTTGTTTGAGAGTGCGTCATCCATACCATTTGAGGTTAGTATTCGAAAGATGTCGCCATTACCAAGTGTGTTTAAATCCTCATAAGTGCATCTTTTACGTGTCTGTTGGTTTCTTGCTGGGGTTAATCGTATCCAAGGAGGGTATAAGAGTCGATCCCTTAAAGGTTGAGGAAATACTTCAATTGTCTTCCCCACATAATATTAGACACCTTCAGCGTTTGCAAGGCATGGAAAATTTCTTGCGGAGATTCGTAGTTAATTTTTTCGACTTGACTAAAGGCTTTATGCATCTTTTAAAGAAGGACACTCCTTTTTACTATGATAAGTGAGCCCAATAGTCCTTTTATGCTCTTAAGCAAGCCTTATCATCGGCCCCAGTGGTTATTCCACCTAACTATAGCCATGATTTCTTGAGTTATGTGGCCACGCCTGTGGAGATGATTGGTATGGTTTTGGTTCAGGAGGATGAGGAGCTCCAAGAGCATGTCATATATTATTTTATTTGAAACCTTATTGATGTGGAAATCCATTATTGACATGTGGAGAAGCTTTCCTTGGCCACCATTCATGCGGTTCAGAGATTGAGACATTACATTCTCCTTCGCCTAACCTTGGTTGTAGGTCATATCGATCCGTTTCAAGTTGTCCTCACTAGAAGAATGATTGGGGGAAAATATAATAAATGGATTTTTATTTTGCAATAGTTCAATCTCAAATTCGTTTCGGCGAACTCAAAGAAATTGTTGATCTTTGCGGAGCTCATATCTGATTTTCCAAGTTTGGAGGAGGAACAGGTTTATGAGGATACATTTGTTGATGAGCATATTTTCCTTATCTCAACTTTGCACCCATGGTACAGGGATATCATTGTATATTTGCAAACATTGAAGGTCCCTACTCACCTTTCACAGGATGAGCGATCACGATTACGTCATGTAGCTAAGAACTACCTTATAGTGGATAACACTTTGTACTGCTGTGAGTTAGATTCCATTTTGTGTCGTTGTTTAACCCATGAGGAGGGTGAGGTTGTGCTGAATGATTTCCATGGAGGGGCATGTGGTGGTCATTTATCTGGGCTTTCTACAGCCCAAAAAATCTTGAGAGTAAGATATTTTTGGCCATCAATCTTCAAAGATTGTGTTAATGCAGTCAAGAAGTGTCACCCTTATGAGGTGTTTGCACGCAATATGCACTCAAATATAGCCCCATTACATCCTACTGTCACCTTTAGTCCCTTCACCAAGTGGGGGATTGACTTTATGGATTGCAACCTAGCTTCGGCCGGGGGGAATCATCACATTATAGTGGTTGTCGATTATTTCGCGAAATGGGTAGAGGCTATGCCCACGGTTAAATCCAATGGTGAGACAGCCATGCATTTTGTTTTCAACCAGATTATTACTTGGTTCGGCATTCCGAAAGAGCTTGTCGTTGACCATGGTAGGCACTTTCAAAATAAAATGATGGAAGAGTTGGCTTCAAAGTTAGGGTATAAGCAGGAGCACTCCTCTTCTTATTACCCTCATGAATGGATAGGTTGAAGCAGTGAATAAATCACTTAAGTCCATTCTCCAAAGAACCATTGCACAAAGCAAGATGAATTGGCATATCATGTTATATCCTGCTTTGTGGTCCTATAGAACCACGGTTAATACTACCACTGATTTCTCTCCATATCAGTTGGTACATGGGGTGGAGTCTGTCTTGTCGGTTGAATTCGAAATCCCTTCTCTGAATCTAGCTATAGAGCTTTTACCACACACTTCCACATTGGAAGAACGTTTGGTCCACTTCTAGAAGTAAATACGTGTCGCGTCAAGGTCTAATATGACAAGTCTGTCCGTCCGAGGAAGTTTAGTGAAGGTTATTTGGTCCTTTTGTGGGATCAAGCTAAAGAACCCTTAGGGGAAGGGAAGTTTAATCCCATGTGGCATGATCCTTACATGGTCAAACATGTGTTAGAGAAGGGTGCCTATGAGTTAGTGGATTATGAAGGGATAGCCTTGGCGGAGCCTAGAAATGGGCTCTATCTTAAAAAATACTATGCATGATCTTCAGCCAGGGATGATTGTTGTATATTATTGTACAGTTTTTGAATTGCATAGTTAGGTTTTCTTATGGTGATCGGGTTTGTTGATTAACTTATGTTTCTTATGGCAGATGTCAATGGAGTATTTCGTTTACATAGGATTCGCCAATGGTGCTAGCCGTCACACTCAAAACTCAGCTTCGACTGCTTGGGTGATTTATACCCCTACAGGTCAAGTATTGTCTTTAGGAGGCATATGTTTACAGCCTTCTTTGAACAATGTTGCTGAATATAGTGTTGTTATTGAGTTATTGCGTGATGCCATTTCACATGGTGTTCTCTCTCTTGAGGTACGTCTTGATTCGCAGTTAGTGGTTTCATAGCTTAATGGATCGTATTGTATTAGGGATCCGATATTATTACGAAGATTCTTGCATGTGAGATTGTTAGAACAACAATTTGAGAATATAACATACCTTCATGTTCCAAGAATTTTTAATCAAGTTGTTGACTCATATACTAACTATGTGTTAGATTGGCATTTGTTTCATAGACCATAAGCATATCACAAACATACATTTTTTCACACATGTAAATAAATAAAATTGATCATCATAAATTTTTTCATTAATATCCAAAAAGTGACGTCATAATGCATAAGTGTCATAATACAAAATTAGGGCTTTCGAGCCACCAAAACATAATACACGGTCGTACAAAAAGGAATAATCTCATGTCTCTAAGCCTGAAGAGGAGTGGGGTTCTGATCGTGGTAGCACACTACAGCTCTAGCTAGCCATCGAAATAATCGAACCCATGCTTGTGATACACCAACCACCTGGCGCTGCATAGCCTTAGGAAATTCCTCGACTTGCGCCATGTGTACCTGCTGCATTAAGCATACGAAGTTCGTGTGAATTCTTTGGAGCGTCTGGTCTGCATCCACACCCATGATATTGTCTCCCCTTCCCCTCCGTTGATGATGAGGGAAACCATTCGGTCATCATGGTCCTACATCTGCATACACATGACAGATTGTCACTATGTGTTGTCACACCAAAAACATGTCTTTTGAGTCAATATATCAAAAAACACACACAATTTTTTTTTAAATAATTCAAAAACATAAAAAGTGGGTTTGGGATTCATTACCTATGTCACCATATTCCGCTCTTGGTGGTAGGGGCATGTCTGGATCTCCATGGAAGTCTATCCCTACATAAGGGTAGTCATTTATGGCGATGATATACCTTCGCCACCATGGAAAGAAGTCTGCTGGGTAGGGGTTAGCCACCATAGCTCTACCCAGTCTGTGCATAACATTTTCCCAACGTCATTGGGCTGGATATCGAACTCCATGTGGAGGAATGTCCACTCTAGGGCTTATCCCTGGTACCCGCTCAAAGAATAACATGCTCAGTATGCTGTCGAAACCAAAGTTTCTCACCCTACCCATTTTGCAGTCACTAAGCTGTTGTTTCATGTTGCTCAATAGCACCGTGCTCCATTCATACACTGTGGGTCTCATACACTCCACCACATAGAATATCAGTGGTCGAGAGGCCTGGTGGAGCGAAGCTAATCCGACTATCCTTCCTAGTGCCAATAGTATGGCCTTCAGTCCCAGAACCTGGATAGAGTTTGTCGGTATTTGACTCCCAACCTTTTCTGTGTTTGGAAAGTAGTACAAAGCTATGTATTCATCAATAGTCAATCCACCTCTTGGCCCACGAGATCAGATATTTACCACCTCTCCTCGTCAGGATAAACCAATTATAAAGTATATGTCCTCAACCTCAATGCTGAGTGACATCCCGTCAATGTGAAAAGTCTCAGTTTCTGGATCCCAGTAATCCACTAGCAGCTGGAGTAGTCTTGGTTTGGCCCTCAGGCTACCAAGACACCAAAACTTATATAAACCACATGCCCGTAATTATTGTTGGGCCATAATATCACCTTGCATGGCCTCCTTCACATCACCATGTTCTCTTTCCCTCTACTCTAACACCATCCTGCACAAAAAACCAGAGTTTTGATTATTATTTTCCTTTGAAAACCTTATTTGCGGCCTCATAAGTGACTGTTTTCAAAACAGTCATGTATGTACGTGGGTTTGGGTGTTTTTTCCGCATATGGCGAGCCCTATACGCGGAAGAAACCCCAATTTCCACATGGACCGAAATGCACAACTATGGATAGCCTAAAAAATTGATTGGACCATGAAAAATTAAAAAATTTACATGAAATGGGAAGGGGAGGACATGAGAAGTTACCTAGATCAAACGAGGTTAGATTTTGTTGATGATGCTCCCAGAATTTGCGTCGAAATTTTTGAGCTAAAATGCACTCTGTTGGATAAAAATTTGAAATGTTATGGAATTTTTAAATTTTTTACTATTTATAGAAATTTTTTGAAATTTTTTACTATTTGACCATTTTGGACTATTTGAACTAATTTGATGATGTAGAATTTCGTTTTGAGTGCAATTTGACTGTGGTTTTGACCCGTTCGTGCCTATTTCAAGTATTGTGTCTAAACTAGCATATAGGTTAGGTTTCACATCTGTTGGCACTTTGCATGACCTTATGACTGTTTCATTCTAACTTTAGGTACAAACCAGGGATAATTTTAAGAACCCCCCCGAAATTTATATGTATAAAAAATGGGCGAATCCCCCCGATATATAGGAAAACTTGAAGGAGATTTTATCAATAATATAATATGTATATATAATTTTTTTAGCGAATATTTCATTTTATTATATAATGTTGTAAAATATTGGCAAATATTTCACTAAGTTATAGGATATTGTAAAATTTTGGCGAATATTTCATTACATAATAGAAAATTGTAAAAAATAGCGAATATTTCACTGATTTATAAAATATTGTAAAAATTGGTGAATCTTTCACTGATTTATAAAATATTGTAAAAATTTGGCAAATTTTTTTCCAGGAATACTCGCCACCTCTTTGATTCCTAAGAAATCACAATTCTTTGTGCTTTCACTTTACCTTCTAGCATGTTTCTCGTCGACCTATTGCTAGGCTGGACCTTATGCATTTAATATGCTAATCGAAGCTCTAAGAATGACTTCATGTAAGAGATGTCACCCTCTACTATTGGTGTGTATTGTAGCTTCCCTTTGTAATCCTTTCATTGAAGGACTCTAGGGTCAATGGGATTATCTAGGATGACTATTTCAGTACCAAGGTTTATCATGTTGAAGATTTTTTTACTAGGGTGTAACCTTACCTTGGGGTTAAGAAGAAACTACCCAACAAAGTTATCATACACATAACTCAACTATTTGATGATGTAGATCATGGGGACTTAGAAACATAAGGATTGTTTCTAAAACTCCCCAGCAAAATCGACTGAAAGTTGACGATCCATAATCATAGGAATTAGCGGGAGTACTTTGAGTTTGAGTAGGCAACTGCAATTTCTTCACTTGGCCAATATGTAACTACACATTGTTTGCCTCTAAAGTTCTCATCAATCTCCTCAATTGGAATATTTGCAACTCTATGGAGCCTATCTGGAACTTTCCCATGGTAATAATATTCTAGATTTAAGTTACACAAAAGAAGTTTCTAGCACAATTGTGCACATGACATACTAAAGATAGGCATGGCATGTAAGCTGCATATAGCCTTCCAAGTTCCCTGATATTGAAGAACAATCCAACCATTTCTATATAAAAAATAGAATGCAATAAATTGAAAAGACCTCCATAAAATATGGATATGCTTCTTCTGTCTATGGTCCCTGCTTTTCGTTGAACATAAAAAAATAAAGAAATAAATAGAAATCCATCGCAAGCTTCATTTCACCATGTATTCAGTTTACCGTCAAAGGTAAAAGGGTTTAGAATTAAGTTCAAAAGGATCTGTAGATGTCAGCTAAGGTTTTCGGGTAAGCCCGCCACTGTAACTACCTCCAGTTAAAAGCATACATATGAGAGAAGAAACAGGACCACCACGAGTTCTTGCCCCTGTTTCACGGATGGTATTACGCATAGAATTCAAGAGACTTCCATAAGTTGTTCCAAAACCCTTTTCAATTTCTTGAATAAAACAATATGTCATGGCTTTACTCGATTTAATCTTTGAGAGAGCTGAGGTATTTGCAGAAATTTACTTTTCACTCTGTTTCAAAACAACCATCTTCTATCAGCAACTTTTAGCAAAAGTATGTTCGGTATGGGACCTGAAAACCTAACCTATATTCATAGGGTTGAAAATTCAAAACATAGTACATTACATTATTACTAAGATACATGAGTCAATCATTTCTCATAGCAAAATTTATTGGCAGCATAGAAAGATTCATCAGGAATTCCAGGGATAAATCCATTAAACTAGACTTATTACACAATAAAAAACCACTGGGAACTTAGAGTACATACTGGTACAACCATCAAGTTCAGTTTCTGTTTCACAAGAATGTGACATTTATGAGTGACCAAAATATTACCAAGTGCTGAAGACATGTTTAGTATCAAATTGTTCAATATTTAGTTGAAGGTACATTTAAATTGACAACATTGATCTTGTTAACTTAATGTCGTTGATCTAGAAAGGGCGTAAAGTATGAGGGCATCTTAGCAATCATAAAATAGTTTCATTACTAAATGTATTATGTGAAAAACGAGTTTAGGCCATTTCTGCACTTACATGTTTGCATGAGTTGCACTATACTACAGTCAATGGACTAAATCTAAATCAAGATAACTGCAAAATCAAGGTGTAGTCTACATCCTGCTGCCCTCCTGCGACAACTTATCAAGTCATTCTCTTTGTGGGATCACACTGATGACTTTCTTCATTTGCAATCCTAGTCCAAATTAGCAGCTTTTATTTCACATTCCTCTAGCACAATGATGGGTCTAAAGCTTAATCATGAAACAGTAAGGTGATTTCATCTCTCAGTAATCATTTTAAGATACATTTTTCCTTATACTCTAACATGCAAGCTAAGGTAGGTCAGAGTCTCAGACTAGTTTTAACCCAACCTAATAGGTAATCTAACTGGGCAGAGATATGGTAGCTTAGTTGGGCCTCAAAATGAGTATTATAAGCATAAGTTTAGTATTATATTTCATCATCACTCTCACCTCTAAGTTATTCTCTCTCCATTTAGTTCCCCTAAAGGTAGAAAGCAATTACAGAGATCAACTCAGTTTAACTGCTTGCAACTCTATTTTCAGTTGTAAGCATTTTGGTACTCTTTTCTTGGATTTTGCTGCTACCTGAGACAATTCAGCCTCCAAATACTCAACTTGGTATGTGTCAGGAAATCCAACTTTACCATATGGAAGAAAACTTGTTACTATAAGTTGTTCATCCTGAACGGATCAGATTGCTTTGATAATACCAGTCCATTCCACTGTATAATAACTTTACTTACAAATTTTCTCTTGATTTGTAGAGGGTCTCTTTGTTGATAAAAAAGAAACAGTCATTCCAAATGAAACTGCAAAGAAACTTCCATATAGAAAACTGAAAACAATGCAACCCCTTTAATAGCAATTTACACTTTCAAGCAAGCAGACAGCACTCTAGATGAATCTCTCCAAACCAAACTACGATATGAGAGCTGCTATAAGACGTGGAATGACAACAACATAGCTAACAGACCAACGCCTTGATTGGTCATAACACATACATAAAGAACAATAAGGGAAAAAAGAAAGACAAAAATACTAGGGTGCACAAATAGTAATAAGTTGCAGGGGAGCAGGATGCATAGTATTTTAATATAATTATTTTTGTGCTTGATTTGAGTTTCATTGATTTTGTCCTTTTTTTTTTAAGCACCATACTGCATCCCATGTTAGGTTTTTCTCATCATCACTCAAATAAATGTCAGGCATGATAGCAATAAAAGAAAAAAACTTGGCTAGAATCCAGAGCAAGGAAGCATAAGTCCCGTGTAGAGACTATGCCAGAGACTAACCTGGTCCCCAAAGAATGTATTCTGAACCCCATTTTCCTCGACAACCAGTTTTAGGAAATCATGTGAATCTTCACAGCTTACAGTCTCTGTCAAAGGATCTATTCCATCACTGGGATGTTTGTAATCTTGAGGTTGGAATATCTGCCCAGCTGTCCTACAAATATTTCTTTCACAACCATTTCCCGATATAGAGGTTGCATAGCAGCTAGATTTACTGACAAAGTTAGATCTCCAAGGTACTGAATCTCTTTCCAGTTGTATTTCAAAATCCATTTTAGGAGAGAACATCGACCAACTCTGCTTCATTTTCATTTTCATTTCAACTTCTAGAGGACCCCTAATCCCTTGATTTGCAGCAATAGTGTATGGGAACAAATAAAAAACCATGGGAAAAGACACATGACCCTGAAAAAACAGAATTGGCACTGAAATTTTAGAAGCTGAAAATCCTCCAATCTTACATGTGAGCAACCCCCACACATTAGAAATATCCTCCAATATTAATGGTGCTGATGAATGATGGAGGGGAGACTAATTACAAACAGGGGCCCTTGACCTCTTTCTTTATGCACGACCTAATACAGAATCTTGGGGTCTTCTTCAAGTAGAGCTAGTGTACAAACCAGACATTGGACTGGTGCTCCGAATTGGCTCTGCTATATGGAACTGTTCAGACATGTGGTAGTTTCAAATAGGTTCTCTATTCTTCTTGTACAAAATCTGTGATGGATTGAGATGGTATAGAGGAATGTTGGTCTGGTTCCACTAGGTCTACTATGATGAATGCATAGGAACCTAGTGCATAGACCATTTTTCTCTTCGCTTAGCTATGTAGAGCTCATTTCTTTTTCTGAAAAATGATAAGTATTCACAAATAAACT
>LPNX011007273.1:60441-116785 GCA_001517045.1 Pseudotsuga menziesii
ATTATAAATCATAAGGACATCAGAGTAACAAATAAACCAATTAAATTGGGGTAACTATAGCAGAAGCAAGCTCATTACAAGCTTATTATAAATCATTGGTAATGCCTACTATGAAAACATAAATGTTTCAGCAGTCTTCTTGAATTGCTAGTAACTGATGATGAAGCTAGTAAGGGTAGAATTTCTAATCCATGGAGGCTATGTACTGTGACCCAAGTGGAGGAGATTAAGATTACGTATAGAGAGAAAATTTTCATTAATTATACTATAGAGGCAAATTCGCAGTGGATGTAACTAGAATGGAGTCACATAAGGATAAATGTATCACATGCTTTTAAGGAAAAAAATGTATTACATGCTAAGAGAATTTTATAGTTTTCCTGATGTAATGAAAAACCTGAGCAACAAAATGATAATAAATAAGCAGGGTGCTACTTCAGGGACTCCTTTTTAGCCTAGGCTATAGCAACATAGGAGGTTTCTCACACTAGATAAAAAGGGGGGATATAATTCCCTGTGACATTGAAGACTAACAACTTTGTCGTTTCTATTGCTCCATTTTCTTCGTAAAGTGCTTGTAAAGTGCCTCAAAAGGAGGATGGGTGTGGTGGTTTTGAGACTTAGTGAATGATGCTTAGGTGGATCACCATGAGGAAGTGGCTAATGAATTAGAGGATGTATTTAATGTAGTTCGGATGAACGAAAGTGATCAGCTTTTTTTCCTAGAATTGGGCTAATACAGGGAAGGTTTTTCATTTACCATAAAATTAATTTGTTGCATTGAAGAATGGCATTAGTAACCCTAAAAATGATTTTTTGAAGCATGCAACCCAACCTTCAAAAATGATATTTAAAAGAGAAGGTCTCACATGGTTGTAGAGGTCCAACATGCCTATAATAGGATGAAAAAGGGTTGTTAATATGGAGAAAATGACACTGCCCACACCCCCCAAAAATAAATAGCAACTCATTGATTTGCAGTAGCAAGTTTTCTATCAGGTTCCAATTTTTAGTTTTGATTTGGTGTAAGGATTCATATAGGTAAATATTTCGATACCTTTGCCAGAATTGTGACAATTTCTCGGTCAAAAGGAGAAGGTGGCTAAGCTACTTGGTTTTGGGTGAACCTATTGATTCAACCGATGAGAATCTGCAGGCAAACATGGGCATGCAAAAAGAAGAGAGGATACCCCTTCCTTCTTTATTTCTCTTCTAGTTAATGATTTGTTGTTACATAACTGCAAGTTGGATTCTTGTGCTTTATCCAATGTTATGTCATTGGAAGTGATGAGGGAGTTGGGTTTCAAGATTTCTAGATCGTACAGGGATGTTCATGCTATGTATTTGAGGGAAGTGAAGCTATGAGGAGCATTGTCAAGGCTCTCAAAGTTGGTTTACATGTAATTCTAGATAGGATGTTAATGATGGATGTGGTGGTGGTTGATTGCCCAACCAAATGGGGTATGTTGTGGTATAAAAAAAATGGGCTTCTCGTGTAGGACGTAATATTCAAATGGATTAGTCATATACTAATATTTCTATGGGAGATGGTTTTGTGGTCATATTAAACTAAGAACAACAATGGTTGCACAATGTTGAAGATCCTAGATAGCTTGAGAATGAGCTTCTTTATGTCGAATTCGATTTGGGCACTTATGTGGTCATGGCTATCTACAAACCAAAAATAAAGGAGGTTTATTGTACAATAGAAAAGTGGTCAAATGGGCTTTGGAAGAAGTACTTGATGGTGCACATTCTAGGTATGGGGTGAGTGCAGTAGCAGTCTTAACTTCACTAGATGCTAAAAGCTTTCCTCAACCTTTGATGTCTAGTCTAAAAAAATCTCCCTTACCTGAATCACAACTAATTCAGAGTTTTGAAAGAGTAGTTTTAGAATATTTATACACATTTTTATTGTTGTGTCCAATCCTAGGATCAAGGACTCATATTAAGCCATGTTATGTGTACTAGCTCTTGGACCAGAGGGAGTAATCCTCAAATATTTCCTTTACTAAATATCATTCCCTGAATTCATTGACTAGTTCCTTTCCTTAATTCACTAAGTACTTCCCTTAATGACTAAGTTTTATACAAGCGGAGACGTATATATAGACAGAGCTTCCCTGATGGATGTGAACGAGCTCATAAGACTACAAAGATAATAAAGATAGATGTAAGCATTGTAAATTACGTAAGCTGATTTAAGGTCAAGCTTACTTAAAGACTTTGATAGCTTCGTCAAAAAATTGGCTACGAATGGAGCTCGGAGGATACTCAGTAATTGTGGCCTATGGGTTATGGTGGTCATTTAGATACATATCAATCCTCTATGAATTTTGGAGTGGTTTTTGATGCAAAACAAGAAAATTAGACTTGTATGTCATAATTTCACGTTGAAAAGGTGAAATGTCAGTGAAAAAATACTAATCGATAGGACAACCAAAATCAACAGCATGTTACTGATATTAATCATATTAAGCATAAAAGAAAGAAATATATATCGTTCAGAACCTATTCGCAGAAGGTTCTGCGCCCAACCCCTATCATATTTAAATAATAATCCTTGCCACGATGGCTGATGACTTACCCGTATTTTGAAAATGGACTTAACCCAAAAAAAATGGGATTTGTGATAAAGAACACACATAATGCTACTGGGATTTACCCAGTAGCATTTCTGATAAAGAAGACATAAAATTTGAATTTGTGATAAAGAACACACATAATGCTACTGGGATTTACCCAGTAGCATTTCTGATAAAGAAGACATAAAATTTGAATTTGTGATAAAGAACACACATAATGCTACTGGGATTTACGGGTGATTCCATGAAGATGGGTAACACTTTTTGGCCAAATTTGGCGATGAAAACCTGGTTTTTTACTCATGTGCTAGATAGAATCCCTCTAAACACATATATGCCATGTGAATTTTGACTTGCAGTAAAAAAACAAATTGTAGAATATTATGTTGGCTTCATAGTGATATTTTAAAAAAAATATTCCGATGTCATTTAATGTGTGAATTTTTGCATTTAATGAACTGTGTGACCTTAAAAATTTGAAGAAGCTAATAAGTGGCTCGTGTCCACGTTGAGTAATTCAATCTTGCATTAATAATTTTAAAAAAATAAATATATGAGCATGATCTACATGAAATGCGGTGTGATGTGCATATTTTTTTGTTAATTGTTTTCGCATTATACAATTATTTATTATTTTTCGAAAGTGACCACATTCGATTTCAGCATCGTTTTAAACACATATTTGTCCACGTAAAGGAATTTTTTCTATTTTTTGAAAAATTGAAAAACCAAAGATACCCTTTTGAAGAGGACACGTTGGTATGTGATGTGTGCATTTTTAAGAATTTTTTGGCTATGTAGTTTTAACTCTGCGGATTTTTCTTTGAGATGCTTTGACGTTGCAGTGTGGTTTTCTAAGTATAAGTTTTAGAAGTAATTAAAAAATAAATATCATATGAATGCCAAAATGCGTGTATGATACCTCAATGGATAGAAGATTCGTTGGTGAATTTATCGGTATCAACTCCGCTCAGTTATGTGCTAGGAATGGCAGGGTTTACACCTCTACAAGGCACAAGAAATTTTCCATTTGTTTGAATGAGGGCTAAGTCTGTTTTTTTAAGCCCTCGACTGAGGTATGAACCTCGATCGAGGTATTTAAATACCTCAGTCGAGGTATTTGAATACCTCAACTGAGGTTTTGTAAAGCATGCAATACCTCGGTCGAGGTATTTAAATACCTCAACCGAGGTATTTAGATACCTCGGTCGAGGGCTTAACAAGCCCTCGGTCGAGATATTAAGACCTCGGTCGAGGGCTTAACAAGCCCTCGACCGAGGTGCACTTTTCTGTTTTTGCAAAAATTCACTTGCCAAAAAGTGTTACTTAGGTCCGTGGATTCACCCTTACCCGTATTTTGAAAATGGACTTAACCCAAAAAAAATGAACAAATGCAAAGAAACTGAAAATCACAGAAAGCTGCACTTCATTGTGATCATATTGTGAGCCGGATTTAAACAAAGATTACCTGATCTCTCTACGAACTGTGTGTTCAAGCTGCTAGGGCCTCAACCTGAAAAGTCTTCATTAATATTGATTCTTGATCCGGAGTTGCATGGGGTTTGATCTACCACCGCGGGTTCTAGCTACTAGGGCCTCAAACTGGAAACCCCTAAACTGGAAAGATGAATAAACTTGAAACAATCTTAGCCTGCAACCCCCAAATAACCCGAAGTTCCAAATTGAACCAGTAAGCTCGGAATAATCTTAACCTGCAACTCCCAAATAACCCAAGGTTCCAAATTGAACAGTATTCACCTCTGAAACTAGATTACGTGATTATATAGGGCGAAATTCTTCCCAATACACTCCATTTCCACGATTTAGGGACGATTTTCTGCAAATATATTCTCAAAAGGGGAAATCGATGGGCGAAAATACCCTTGTTTTGGATTTACAACCAAAATCGAAGGAGAAACTACCAATAAAAATCTTCATAGCCATAAATCCCAGGTGAATAAGGTATTTTTAACAGATTCGAGTGATTTCTATGGGCGATGGGAACAATTTTTATAGGAATCGGGGAGGCGAAATAAGTTTTTTGGCCTCTCCCTCCGGAAATGAAGGGGGCTATTACCCTAATTACTATTATTTTTTATTTAAATTTTGAGCGAATTATTTAAAATTTCGAAAAAACTTTCTTTATAAAAATTCGCCCTCCAAATTTTCTAAGTGCCCCTAATTTCGCCCTTGTGCGACTATTCGCCCCTAAAATTAACCATGGTATGAACCCATTCTATCTTGTCATAGAATCTTCTTGTTTCTTTTATAAGTGACATGATGTGAATGGTAGATCTTGACCATACATGGGTACTCTAGTTAGCTCATGTTTTACATTTCGTGCCCATGCCAACAATTTTCCTTTAGGGTGTGGGAGTATTTTGTATAGTATCGCCATGACTTTGTGCAAGAGCTTCATACTCGTCTTGATCTTTTTGTTGGCCTTTTCCCCTAGACTCCCTTATGTCAAGTTGTAATTGCATTATCATGAGTTTTGCTTGCCTTATTGAGTCTTATGCCAGCTTCCCTGACTTTGATTATCAACCATATAGCCTGAGCTTATCTCATGTCCAGCCAAGTAGAGCCATTTTATATATCTTTTGTAGCTTGATTCCCCATTTTTTAACCGAGAGGGGACTTTTCCCCTAGTGTCGTTATCCTACACATGTTTCCTTACATTGAGCATAGCTATGTTCCACTGCTTGGAACTAGTTTTTTTACCCCTTGACACTCATCTCCTCCTATATTTGTAACTATAAAGCACTTTTATTCTTTTTCAAGCTTTTCGAAATATCTGAAAAAGTCCAAAAAAATAAAAAAACCAAAAAATTCGGACAAGAAAAGATGTTATCTTTGGCAGCAGTCGAGTCGTGTCACCTTCGAACAGAGAAATTTATATCACAACTATTGGTTGGGTTAAGAGTTTGACTTTAGGAGCTATACTCTTTTCTATGAGTTCATCTCCACCGACTAGTTAAGCTTCCAGTCCCTATGGAGCCTCTGTCGATGCCTCATGTGTTGCAGAGATGTCCCAATTTTGTATATTGAGTCTATGCTGCCTACATTCAATCACCATTCAACTTTATTCTCTTGTTCGAAGGAAGTTGAATCCCGAGTCGACCATTCCTCAGTTTTCTTGACTTTGCATATCGGCCATTCCCGATACTGGTTCGAGCACATTATGATAAATTCCTTCCACATTATACAGCTTTACTAAGTACCTCGTGTTGGATGATGGGGGATTCCTTAATTCCCTCCTAGCAGATTCCATCCCATTGACTTCATATCATTTATTCTGGGATAGGAGTCTAGAGTCATTTTAGTGCCTTGAGACTTATAGTCATTAGTGGTAGGTTCTCTCGCCATCAACATTTTTTGGAATATATCAATGTCCCCTGATCGATGGATTCTTTCAAGTGTTCGACTTCAACACATTTATTTGCATTTGTTCGATTGCACTCTAGTACCTTGATTCCCATTTTCATTATCGGTGGGTGATCTCATGTCTGTTAACAGTATACATCAATGACCGGTAATCAGATGATGGACTACTATGTTTGACCTCAACACCTCTATTCACATAGTAGGACATGTACTTGTAGCAGATTGTGTAGAAGAATTTCCATATTGGTGGAATTTCTGATATGCTACCTCCTTGATCGTGCCAGTGTTCATGAGATTTCAACTCTCATGACTTGATTCCAGTGTATGTCATATATCTTCATGTTTCATGGAGATCTTGGTCATTTGTATATCTTCATCATGGAGATTCTAATCTATCTATATTGTACATGGAAATGACCACACATGTCATATATCATGCCTATTCATGGCCATTGTACTCTTATGTATCTGGGGATGTTGTATGTATTTGCAGTCATATGCAGAGATATTTGTACTATATTGTTGGATGGCTAGTTCTTCCACCTGGTTCTTCATCACTCCACTTCTTAGATGGAATTATAATGTATTTCGGCCATCGTATCACCCCTCTAACCTCACACATTAGGGGGCATCTGTTACAACTTATTTTACCACACATGGTGGATCACACATTTATGGCCTTCCCTATCCCTCTATAGACTCTTTAGACCCCATGGACCATTTTTGTACCTTTAATGTTTCCAAGATCATCCCTAAAAACACTCATTATTTGTTGTACACAACTTTTAAACCCTTTCTTGTGTATACACACGGATATAACCCTTAAACTCGCGTACATCAGGATGTGTGCAAAAGGCCAAATATTTTTGGATTTTTTCTTGATGTGGATTCGAGTCACCTGTCTCCTGGACTTCCATATGCCTTGAGATCACTCATATTTCACCTTCCATTACCTAGTGAAGCACTATATAAGGAACCCTTTGGATACATTGAAGGGGAAGAATTGAAGAGCAAGAAAACTATAGTCCATTGTTGTCGTAGCTTGCTTATACTTGAGTCTGCATCACTTTGTCCCTTGGAGCACTTGGTGTTCTTCCCAAGCTTGCCTTTTCTTATGAGCTTTCTATCAAAAGATGGAGGATTGATGTGGTGGAGTCCCAAGTGGAGGACTCATTTTCTCCGGTTCGCAGACGGGCCGACAGAGGTTGTCATTCATGTAATCTCTAATTTATGTTATTAGAAGTATCTTTTCCTATCCAATGATGTGAATTTAAATGAATATTGAATCCATGGATGCTTTTAATTGCTTATACATGATTGATTATATATGCTAGAGTAGGTCTAACAAAATTATATATCATGATTTTCTTGTTTGATGTTGTTGAGAGAGAAAATTGTTAACACAAGCGAGATTGGAAAAAGCTCAACGAGGATCTACATCAACCATTCGGTATAAGTTATGTTTCGAGAACCTTTAGTGTTAGATGTTTTATTTCTCTTGCATATTGGGAAGGGATTGATTTTTGCGGTTTCTCTGTCTGTTGTGGTACACCCCAAGCCATAGGAAGTTTTCTCCATAAAAACTAGCCTAGACTAGTTTGTGTCATCCCTATAAACAAACAATTACTAATAAATTTTAAATATTAAGCGTTTAATTTAAAGGGTTGTTAATTAATCAAAGGGGGTGGTGAAGGTGAAACCAATGGTGTTTCGACTCAATGTTAAAACAAGATGACTAAGGAAAGAGAAATGAAATGCAAAAATCAAACTACTTCTCTTTTCTTTTTCAAATAGAAAACTTGAAAGCCACAAAAGAACAATTTATTTTTTTTATTTTTTTCAAGAATAAAGATATGCAGTGCATTAAAGACAAAACCCTAATCTACATGCATATAAAGAAACTATATGTTCTTTCCTTTTTCTTTTATAAATGCAAAAGAAAAACTACCTAGAAACTAAAGTATGCAGGTGGCAAGAACAAAGCAAAAGGAACTCTGCTATACAACCACCAAACAGACTCTAGAAAGCCCCAAAGTCACTATAAACACTACTTGGAAGGAAGGCTTGCATAAGAGACAAGTCAACTACTTAGGCATGGTGAATTTAACTAACAATAGAAGAAGGAAACAAACACCAACAAGCTTTTGAACTCAGACAAAGATCACTAACAAAGGCTGACCAACCTAACATAAGCCAAAAATGAAAGCAAACAAAGGGGGTGGGGGGATGAGAAAAGAGTAGACCCTAATGCTATAAAAATACTTACCACATAGATAAAGGACACCCAAAATGGATGACACTAACTCCCTGGATTCATGCACCTATAGAGGACCCCAAAAGACCTACAAAACAACCCTAAAACGACAAAAAAAACCACAAACAATGAAGAAAAAACAATGCTTAGGGGCATACGTGGGTTTCCCTACTAAAAGGTCACGTATCATACATGAGTTGATAGTATATAAAGTCATGTGTGCATCCCAGACACATGATTGTTCAATATGCAGCTCACGTATGTGTGGGAAAAAAACAAAAAATGTCAAAAATTGCCTTAGGAAGGCCGGGCAGGTGTACTATCAGACTAAGAAGGTGTTCCTAAGTGGAAAGAAGGACCTAAAACTTTCAAAATACTAGAATAAAGATAGAGAAACCCCAAACAGATAAGGCTCTCCCCAGCGGAGTCGCCAGTTTTGTTGTAGAGGAAAGTTACATATGGCTAGGGTTTAAGAGGCTATCGAGTTACTGGGGTTGAACTAAGAGATGCATATGGTTCTGCAAGTATATATAAACAAGTTCAGAGATTATAATGTTTCATACCTTAGCCAAACAAAGGTTGATCCAAGCATCCCTTCAATCCTCTTCTTTCTCCTCTTGCTCCAAGATACCTGCAAAACGAAGTATACCTTCCTCAAACCAATATGACCATATGTAAAGCAATGATAATCAAAGAAACATAAAATAATAATTTGATTAACATCATCATATGATAAAAAACAGAGATTCAACCACACATTGAATAATGTTTTTGGAAGAAGAAGGACATGACATCTTTATTAATAATGAAAGGAAGTACAAATATACCTTCTCTTCAAGTTGGGCACCTCACAAAACCTTGATCTGGTTCAGCTGCTTCTGTTCTCCAAGTAACTCAGCCTCCAAGCTCTACAACACAAGGAGAAAGCTTCTAAGGCAAAGGTGGGGGGAATGAGAGTCCCAATTCCTCCAGCATAACAATGCAAAGGTTCAAGTCTCTTCTCATGGACCTATCTACCTCTATTTATATGCTTTGAAGAGTTAGGGGCAAGGATAGGATCAGTTGCAACCGAAGGAGTAAGTTCCATAACCACCCAAACTACCCAAAATTCAAGAAACATATTTTTTTTTACGTATACAGGAAAAGTACATAGGTTTCAAAGACAATAGTCGCATATTCATGGGGTATATGTGAGTTTCAAGAACATTACTCATGTATGATATGCAGGTTTCAATGAAATAGTCACGTATTTAGGGAATACGTGGGTATTATGTAAAATAAGTTGCATATAGAAAGTGGAAAATGTAGGCTTCCTTAAGGCAATTCACATATACATAAAAAAAATCATTTGCATGATACTTCTGGGAATTTTTAGACTTTGGTATCTTCTGGGAAGTTTTAGCTCACTTAATTACCTTTCCAATGGTGCAGAGAAGAGGTTAAACAAAGTTACAAAACTCAAGATATGGATCCTCCAAGTTAGGTTTTTTTTTAGTGACTTTCATGAAGTGTCATCATGGAAGTGTCGACATGCGACAAAATCATGGGAAAGTGGTCACAAGCAGAGATGTGTCATTTTGAGCTATAACACACCCTTGCATTCCTGGTAAGAATAAGTTAGAGCTCGATCCAAGGAGCATGTTTTTTCTCTCAAAGCCCCCTTCAATTCTCTCAAAACACAGTGTTCGAATTCTTCTGTGACTTTTGTACATCCAAACATGTCTCGCAGATTGAGATCCACCCCATGACATGGGAGAGGGGGACGTGGAAGTGAAAATGAGCGGGTCAGGGATATCTCAACAATTGTCAATACCATAGGCTTTGATATGGAAATCCTTGAACACTTGCGCCAGCTCATGAACGATTGGGAAGATAAATTCATGAGCTCCATTTTCGTACTTAACAAAACAATATTGCGTAGATGCAATTTTTGGGTAGGGAAAATCTCATGGCTAGGATTATCCTTCATCTTATGGGCATCCAGGACAAACTCCCGATGCCTACTCTAGTTCCTCCCAACACTCCAATTGATCCTGTGCAAGGGCTCCCTCCCCCCTCAGCAAACGTCATTGCAACTCGACAAGGTAAAGCGACCACCACCATTGCCTCGAAATTCAAAAAGACATAGCCACTTTAGGTCAAGAAGGGTTCCTCCAGCTCTACCTCCAGCACTTCAAGCAGCGATGAAGATACCAATAACTATTCCAATAGTCCTAAAGTCGAAGGTGTAAAAACTGCAACTACCCAGCATGATCCTCATATAGAAAGTGAACCGAAGACCCTCTTGCAAATTGGCTTTGACTTTGTAGTGCCCATTGAGGACGATATTCCCACCAAGTGTTGAGTCTCAGGTTCTTGTTATTTGTTTCTTTTGTTGGTCACTCTGGCTTTAGCTTTCTCAGGTTTTTTCAGGTTCAAAATACTACTTTCGTGTTTTAATACTGCTTTTTAATTTTTTTCTATGATCTGTTTTCCCTACTCTAGGGAGGATCTTTTTGTTGTTAAGAGTATGATTTCTTGATATGGGAAGGATTCAACCTTAATCCTACTACTATTAGTCCACATAACTACCACAATGATATGTATTTATTCTTGTACTTTTATTATACATCAATAGAATAGACTTTGAACTTACCAAAAGAAAATTTGGTATTTTTAGGTTTGTTAAATACACTAGTACAAGATGTCCTCTACATATGTAAACAATTTTATTCAAAAATACTATCATTTAGTTCATATAATGTTTCAAGTGCAAATACATATATGATATATTGTGCTCAAAACTTAAAAAGCCAATTTTAGAAAAAACTACACAAATTTTCTAAAAGCAAAATTTATTTATTATGAAAGCATATTTCCTATAATTTGTATTTTACATCCTCTTAAAATTAGTTATGCAAATATCTCTAGTTTCCTCTTGAAGTCATAGGTCCCATACTTTTTCAAATTTATGTGACAACTAAAGTGTATTTAAAAGACCTCATGATTCTGCAACAATGCCCTTCATTTGTGAATATCTATAAAATAATTTATACCTAAAAATTTGATTTCTCCATATTTTGTAGATCTTTCGTTTTACGATGGATCTACACTTGTTTTTATTTATTTTTTTATCTTTTTGTGTCAAATATAAAGTTGAAATGACAACATTTCCCATGTTGTAGAGTATCTCATTACTCTTGGTGTAAATAATAATAATAATAATAATAATATATTTAAGGTATTAGCCATACTCATTAGTATATAAAACATATGAAAGAAGAATATTTATATAAATATATTATCATAGTTTAATATATATAAATATTTTAACAACAATTTAAATTATATGGTTATATATCCATATTTTTATGAATTATGGGTTGTGAATTTTATAACTTAAAATAAATTACAACCCTTTTAAACCTATTAAATGATAAAAAATGACCAAACTTAAACCATTTGATATCTTGAATTATATTTTTAAATCAACCATATTGAATATGCATTTAACTCTTCATTTCTATACTTCATACTTAGAGTCTAAGTTATATTTTGTTTTATATTTTCAATAATGATGCTTTAATCTTAGGTAAAACTAAAGTAAATTTTTTAGGGTATAATAACATATATGTATAAAAGTTAAGATTGTATTTTTTTGTTTGTTAAGAAATGCTAGTCACTTGGGCTAGTGTATTTTCACTATTGGTTGAGAGGCCTGGGCACATCGATCCTTAACATGACTGGATTTGTGGATATCTCTTCTCAACTAATTCACCCCTAGGGAGTTTGAAACTGGGTAGCCTTTCTAACAATATCCACTCCTTAACCAAAGTTAAGATTATATTTTTAAAATATATATAAATTATATATAATTTCAATTTTATAAAGTATATATAAATAAAATCCATCAAACATTTAAAATAATTTTATTTTTTATTTTTTTCCCAAATATATATATGACCTTTCAATTTAATAAATTATATATAAATAAAATCCATCAAACATTTAAAATAATTTTTTCTATTTTTTTTTTTTTCAAACATATATAACCTGTTTAGCTTATCACCTAGAAATTAGGTCGACTAATAATCTGCGAGCTTACTCCAATTCAATCATGTATAATGAAAGTCGGACAGTTTCTATGTCAACATAGCTGATTTGATATCTGCGGTCCCCATTCAAGATTCGCGAATCGCAATGTTTTTATTTTATGCGTGAAGTGAAGTGAGTTTCGGTCAGCTGATCAGTGATCATGATCATGATTTAGTTGTTGCTGGTCGGCAAATGTGCACCGCCAACTTCAACGTATAATCATCAGAATAAGAGACTCAATGTCCTCCGACTATCTTCCATTTTTTAAATCCACTACGTCTTTGCAACCACTGCACCGCCACGCTCTCCAAGCGATCAATATGCAACATGCTTTACGTTATTTAATGCTAGGGCACTGCGAACTATTGGATCTCAATTTGTTTGAGATTCGTTTGAGATTCAATGGTTCACGATGCTGCGGCCACAGCATTACATAAGGCATATCATGTAATTTATTTATCACCATTTAAGTTACACATATATGCTTTTTGTTTAGTGAGAAATTTTATTTGTTGGTTAATTACTATATTTTTATATAAATCTTGGATTCATCCAATGTAATTTTGTTTTTTTAAATATGGTTTTAATGTAGAAAAATGAACAAAATGTGATAAATAAAAATTAGTTAATTTTGATATGTTTTAATCTTCTAAATATCTACATAAGTAGAAGTCACAATTTCATTTCTAAACTTGCATATAAGTACAGGTCATAATAAGCTTTTTCTAACAAATTTAATATATTTCATTCATTGATATTATATTTAACTTTTATATGATGATGATGATGGTTAACACCCACTCAACCAAACTTTGGTCTATCCAACCTAAAAAAGCAAATTAATTAGTTTGCTTTAAAGAAGCAAATTTATTAGTTTGCTTTAAGATTATATTCCTATGCTCAACTATAATAATGAAATAAAATGAATTTTTTATAATTTCAAATTTTCAACCATGTTAATAACATAATAAGAAATTTCATAAGCTTAATTATAATGTTAAAAAGAAAATAATAATCTTCATTATTTAAATTTCCTCTACTTAACTATAATAATAGAATAAAAGGAAATTTCAAATTGTCATAATTACAATATTAAAAGAAAAATAATAATCTTTCATTTTATGAAATTTTAAATTCTTATTATTGCATATACAAGCTAGGTGCTTACAATTTAGTATGGGGGAGATGCATGGGAGATGTGGAATGTTAACTAAAGTTGTGTAAAACCAAATAAAATACCATTAAAAAAATAACACTTCAAAAAATTAGATGCCTCTAGGTGCTTGATAGATGATGGATCTATGCTATATATATAAGCATTATCATGATTTTAATTTTTTTTAAAAGATATCAAATATAAATAAATTATAAACTATCAAAAATATTAATATTGTAAAAATATTATTATTTATAACTATGATAGTCAAAAGATTTTTATTTATGAATATGACGATTGTTTAAGTCCATTAAAACTAAATTTGGTATATCTCATCTTAAGAAGAAAAAGTAAGGAAATGATTGTTTTAAAATTTTATTTCTTTGTTCAAGGAGCTTGGGGAGGAGTGTTTCTCATTGTCATAATTTTGATGATATAGAAGATTAAGCAAATCCAAATTGTACCAAAATTTTTGAAACTAAGATCTTATGTAGGTGTACATAGTGAAATCTAATAGAAAATGGTTTTGAAGATGCTAAATCCTTTCATCCTAGAGAGTCTTAGGAAATCTCTAATTCCGTGTTTAGTTCATGAAAGTTTGAATTCTTAGTTTAGCTATGCGGATCTTCTTCTTCAAGCTAGTTAAAATAGAGAAATACATTTGATATCCTAGATTAGTGTTAATGACCTTCTTATAATATCATATTTTTATTTTATTCACTAAATTTTCATCACAACACAACTTTTAAACTTCAAAGTAACAATATTTTTAATATTATCTAGATATTGCAAAGTGACATTTTTCTTCTTCAAGCTAGTTAAAATAGAGAAATACTTTTGATATCCTAGATTAGTGTTAATGGCCTTATAATATCATAATTTTATTTTATTCACTAAATTTTCATCACAACACAACTTTTAAACTTCAAAGTAACAATATTTTTAATATTATCTAGATATTGCAAAGTGACATTTTCATTGTAACGAATCCAATCTCCTCTTTAAACTTTTACGAAATATGGAATAATTTTTTTTTTTAACTTATTTCTTTAACCAGAATTATTAGTTAGTTCTTCACCATAAACATTAGCTCCATTGATTATATAACCTTATCATCAATTAATGAAGTGCTACATTTTTATAGAGCGTATCATGTAATGATAAAAAAGTAGTAGCTATTTGAAGAATATTCACTTCATTTGTTTATCATACAACATTGTATTCACCTTATTAAGTTAAATCAGCACAACTATTTACTCTGGCATAACAAATAAAAGCATGTGCATTTCAAGTTTCAAGTAGGGTCTTAATTCTTTACACTTAAGTTTATTTCATTGTTTTCATAAAAGGATTTACACAAAGAAAGTAATGATCTCTTTGCAATAAAATCAATTGTGAAGAAGACCCTAGTCCTAAACAAATAGCTAAAAGTTAAGTAGTGTCACGAGTAGTGTCTCAATATAATGTTATCATCTAAACAAAACTAAAAACACACATGCATATATCATTTGCTACATACTATACTCTTTTGTTTGAGACCACAGGTAAAATAATTATCATCATAGGTGAAACACATAAGATGCAAATTATACACGAACACCAATATATGTGGTTCACCCCCCTAACCAGGGATACGTCCACCACAATTGTTAATATTTCTATTAAATATTCAATAAAAGAGTTACAAGTTGACAAGCCAATCCATATCCGAAATGAAAGCACTGAGAATGAGGAAAAGGTTTGCATGGTCATATCACAAGCATCAACATCAACAAGGTAATCTTATAATTAATAACCTCATCTTGGTAAGTGTTAAACTCTAACTTGAGCATACACTTCGGCTCTAGATAAGCCAACCGATATTTTACACTTCGGCTCTAGATAAGCCAACCGATATTTTATTTAATATTACAAGAAAGAATTATCTTGACTCTCAAGAACGACACTTAGTTCTAAACATACATGTTATTGAACGCTTTCATTAAACTAAAATGGTAGACACATTGCTATAAATAAATGAGTATGGTAGACACATTGCTATAATTAAATGAGTATTGTAGTATGAAATCAATCCTCTTATGAAGCTTTCCTATGCTCCCTTTAAGAAAGAAAAATAGGCAGTTATACACACACACAATATCGACAATTTAAGAGGAAAGGTCATCGAGAGGTAAATAATACATACTAAACAAAAAGAGATCGATCGATCCTTTTTAAGGAAAAATCGTCCCTCACAAGAAAAGTCTCCACGGGTAAGTGGGTAAGTTTAAGGGAGATTAGTTACAAAATAAGAAAAGGGTTCATTTACGGGTAAATTGTATCATTAAATATTTAGCTAAGGAGCATTGGTGACTTGCACACCCTCCAATCATATCATTAGCAACAAAAAAATATCTGCGTCTAGTTCAGAGACTGTCGATGCTTAATCAATGTATCTACTTGAAGGAATACATGAAATTCTAATAGTAAGGTATCAACATTACATCCAATGCAGAGGTTATGGGTTTTTTTTTTAAGAAATAATCATTATAAATAAATATATATAACTCTGAAAACTGCAGCTCAAATGAGAATATCTCACTCTGTAATACTCTCTATCAAGAAGTAATTGATTTATAAAAAACACATTAAATATATTTAAGCACAATTAATTAGAACCTGATAAAGCGAATAACGAAGCCATCCTTGTAAAAAGTAACACCATCGAATGTAAAAAAGTCCATCTCTTTCACATAGGAGACAAATCTTTTAATTACGTCTTATTAGGGTTTTAGTTGAAACTTATCCCAATTCCATCATCAAATATCCATTTCTCATCCTGCGATCTCCTTCAGGTAGTCTCCCCAAGATGTGCCTCTCCCTTCTTTCTTTAATGTTGTTCCCATTCTCCAATACCGGCCTCCAAAACAGATCCATACTCTCTGTACAAAACTAAATGAATTGATTCCTTTCCCCAACGAAGATGATTAGGAATATACTCAAATGTGATTTCCCAATCACCTACTCGTGAAGAAAAAGCCATGGCAACAATATTCCATAGTTTCTTTATTCTGGTTACTGAACCAGTTGTCACCTTCTTGAAAGGAACTAGGATTTCTTTTCATACGGTGCATCCAAGAAAACCTTTTTACACCGCCTATGCATCTTTTAAAACCCCCAGCATGAAGTAACCGAAGTTCTGCCGTGTATTCCTGCTTCCACGCCAGGCTCGCTGACTAACAAGAAGCAGTTATGGTGAGAAAACCCTAACTGTTTTATTATAATGATGTATAATTAATTTATAAATGTAATTAAGACATAGGGGATGTTACATTCATCAATCCTTCATATCTTTATCCAAAGCATGGCATCTTTATGTCAACCCTACTTGAGCCTTAAATGGTTTTGAGTGGACTTTAAAGAACTTTTAGAATGTTTCTTGTTCGCAAGTTATTTATCTTTTTCTTCTACATTAGGTAACTAGTCATAGCTATCCTTTCAATGGGGAAATAGCTGCTTAAATGAGGAGAATAGGATAGGGCATACTGCTTTTGATTTTAAGATTGTAAGTTATAAAACACTTTTGGATTTTCTCAATCCTTCTCCAAGATTATCAAGAAATGTTCCAACTCCAAACTTCAAACCTATACATGTGAATGTCAATGACAAGAGTCTCAAAGATGCATTTATTATTATCCCACATCACAAGGTTTGCTGACTTACAGTTGGTTTCAAGACCAAAATAAGCTTTCCACCCTCCATTGGTCATTTTCTTGATGTTGCAACTTTCAAATGAAGCTTTTGATGGATATCAATCCCAAGATATTTGTAAAAAGTAAGCTCCTCCAAATTGTTATTGTCATACATAAAATTAGCCTAAGTGACCTTATTTGATTTTACTATGATAACTTTGGTTTTGTCAATATTAATAGTCATGGCCATACTAGAGCGAAAATCCCGATTTCTTAATTGTTGCTTATCAAGATGAGAGGGACACCTTGCTAGAAGAACAAAATGATCAACATAAAGAAGGAGAATAATGACATTTCTCTTAACTAAACAACCTTCAACTTATCGATGTATACACTAAAAAGAGTAAAAAATTGAGGGAAAGCTTGTTTAACTCATATACCTAGAAACAAGAGTAAGTGTTAGTTATTACGAAGAGTAGTCTTGACTTGAAAACTTTGGAAATTTCGTAATTGAGGGTTTAGCTTCATAGTTTGCAATTATCTTAGTTATTGGTTAACCTTTGTGACTCTTTTGAAAAAAATAAAAAAATAATATGTTACTTTCTTTATTACTTTGTTTTATGTGGTGTTGTTACAAAAATGTTAACATATTAATATCAATATCATAATCTTATTATATATATTTAATTTTATTATTTATAAAACTTAATATAATTAATAATTAATAACATTTATATTAGTTGCTATCTTAGGAAAACCTAAGTTGTAGGTAGTGGTTCAATTTATTTTTTATTTAGAAGTTAAATTTATTTAAATATAATATTTTTATTTATATTTAATATAATAACATTTAATTTGCTCTTGCTTTTTATTATATATGTACAAAAATATCTTTATATCAATTATATAATATGTTTTCATATAAATATTTATAATTATATTATTTTTATTTAAATAATAATAATATATTTTTATTCAGAACTAAATTATGAAATTAATATGATATATATTCACTAAAATAATTTGTTTTCAAATTTTTATTTTTAAACAAAAACTAAAATTTAAACATAAAAATTGTTAATTTAAAGGGAATAAGTAAATAAAGCTATTTCATTCCATATTATTTTAACTCAAGGGAATAAGTAAATAAAGTCATTTCATTTCATATTATAAAGTTTTTATAATTTTTTTTGTTTTTGTTTAAGTGTTATGTGACTTGTTGGGCTAGCCTTTGGTGTGAGAAACCATAATCCATAGATGTCAAAATCACCCTAACCCTAAGATCACTTTGAACAGCACCAATTCTTAAAATAGTTGGATTTAGATATCACCTCCAAAAAAACAACTAGTTTTGATTTTAAACCACATTACATACTAAACCCCTCCTCTCAACAATTTTTGAGAAACATTTTATAATTTTATACAATCAAATAAACTATTTTATAATTCCTCTCCTTCGACTCAAATCCTGAATTTGTCCCGACTCCCCTGAACCGCAGTCTTTATGATAAAAAAACAAAAGTTTGGAAACCACTTAATAATTCGGCCGAAACAAGATAAAGCATTTCGTAATTCCAAATGCCACAGATGTCAAACAGTTCTTGCACGCCAAGAACAACAATCTCGATAAGTTAGGGCACGTTTTCGTACTTTTCTGTGGCCCTTATAACACGACCAAGAAAAAACCGCACGTTTTCGTAATTTTCTGTGGCCCTGGCCCCTTATAACACGACCAAGAAAAAACCACACGTTTTCGTAATTTTCTGTGGCACGTTTTCGTTTTCCAATAATGCCGGTGAATATTCAGACTCAGCGATTGTCCCCTGACCACCATGAGTGCATGTCGACAACAACATGACGATATGTTTATGACGATGCTTTCTATTCAGTGTAAATATACGTGGAAAAACCATTACCAGAGATCATGATTTCCATTCCCTATAAATAAAGTTAAAGTTAGTCTATATGACCGTAGAGCCATTACCATTAGCAGAGATTGTTGCGGACGACGCTCACGCTCTATCAATATATTCAGACCAGACTGTACCAACGATCTATTGGGAGCCCGCGACTGAATCAGGTAATACATGCTTTATATATATATAGTTTAATCATTTATATTATTGCTCTTTCCCCTCCGAATCTCCCTGATCTCAAATTAGAATTAACAATTGTTGTGTTACATGATTGTTTATGTGAGATTTGAGATTCGGTTCCTTAATAATAATGTGGCAATTTTGCAATGGTTGCAGTTGTTGTGATCAAGATGAGCAATACTGATGAGAAGCCACGCATCCTATCTTCATCTGCTGCGTTCCATGATTGCAAGATTGAGCAAAAGGAATGTATGGATAATTGCACGATCCTATACCATTTACTCTCTAAAGATCTTCACAAGTTTGCAATCTTAAATCAAGTGTTTGGAGCCTGCAACGTTATCAAATTGATTCAAGTAAGCTGCACCAATTCATGGCAGATTTCTTCTATTAACTTGGTTCTCATATTCTTACATAGTATATTTGTCAATTTGTAGCCAACATAAACTGTATATATAAACAGAACTCGGCCCCTTTCTTTAATACATATGCTCACTATGACGTGCCCGCTGAATGTTTTCTGAAACCGAGGGTGAATTCATCGATTAATTTCCTTCTAACTCGTTGTGATAATGCCATTCTTGGAATTCTTTTGGTCATTGTAAGACAATAGATTCAAAACACATTTCGCTTATCTTGTAATCTGTTTCACTGCCTCAGGATCTTCCCTCTAACCAAAGGGTTGAAGCTATAGATAGTCTGATCTACGAAGCAAGTGTAAGAATAGAGGAGCCTGCATTGGGGTGTGTAGGCATAATACAGCAGCTTCAACGCCAAATATCAGACTTGGAATTGCAAATAACTTCAACACAGGCCAGGGTTCAGAAAATACATTGCCAGCAGGCCCAACGTCTAGCCTTCCTCTTAGGATTCGACAGTAGCATCAGTGAAGAAGACGATAAGTCTAATCTTTCAACCAACAGAGAATGGTGATGAGGATACAGATGCACAGCACATCGTTGAAAGACGATGGTGACGAGGACACTGCTTTATGCTACTGAGATATGATGTATTGAATGAACAGTTTCAAAAGTTTTTTTTTGGTAGAAAATAAATTTGAAAATGACATTTAAAAGTCGTTTGGTTTTTGGAGCTTGATTCTTGGGCTGTAGGTGTTTACCATGGAAAGGTGAGTTAGAGTTTCAAGGCTTCATTCTTGAGGTGTAGGTGTTTACCATGGAAAGGCGAGTTAGGGTTTAAAGCAGAAAACTTAAACTGCATGGGCGAAGTCTGTTACAGTTTATGTTGATCTATTAAATCTCATTTGCGCTTTTATTTACAGCATTTCCTTATAAATAATGACCCTAGCGCTATGTACGAATGATCTCATACTACTTTGTGTTCATAGTAGTGAAACCTTAAAAAACAAAACAATTCTTTTCATAATGAATTAAGATATGTGTTTAATGCATTGTAGTGATGAATATGGAATGAAATCTATCTATTGGATGTAGCTTTGGTGGTTGGGAAGAATGATTGTTACCCTCTCCACCCATGTTCAATTCTTATAAGTGACATGATGCTCTTGTGAGCCATGTAATAATATGATCATAAGATGACCATAACTTGATTCAATGTGAATGAATAAGGCTCTAACAAATGGTGAACCACATTTAGGAATATGGAAAGAAAAATATCATTTTTCTTCTTTTTTTATTAGGTATTTCTTAATCACTTTGATTTAAAATGCATGGTTAAATAATTTGTCATGTATTATGATATGTTTTTAGTTAAAACAATATAGGCATTGTTTTATAGGGCTCATTTTAGGGACATGTTATATTTTTTAAAACTTGAGTTTTTAAGCTTTTAAAGCTTCTATGTGAGACATTAATCATGTAGATGAAGTTTCCAACATTTTGACTTTATTTTATATATTGAGAGCTTTCTTGATGATGAAAAGATCACCTTAATCAAAGTGCTTAGGATGAAAAGATCACCTTTCAACTAGTGTTTTTTATTACCATGGTAACAAGTGGATGCTATGTTATCTTTCATTACTCACACATGTGGAGCTAGTCATGAGTGGACCCTAATCCTAATTGAGAGTTGAGGCATGAAAAAACCTAGCCTTAAACATAAATAGGGAATGTTAAGGGCTCTTGCATAAAGATGCTCCCCAAAACAGTTGCAACAAGGGTGCGCTACCAAAAAAATTCATGGACATGCATGCACCTAGGATCGGTACCGAGCCAAGGTGCATGCATATTTCTAGCACGTATGTTCTCAAAATCCGCATGCAGGGCTGCAAAACCAAATAAAAAAGACCACGGTTTGCGGCCAAACCAACTTTTGGTCGCGACCATGACTATCGAAGGGAGAACAAATGCGTATGTGGAGGAGAAAGGAAGACCAATCACCCACATATCTCATCAACTGCGAAGAGGGGATCTATCAAAGCTGAGGGAACTTCCCCTCCATTACACACTAGAAATCTATCAAGGGAGTGTCCATATCATTAGACAAGTAAGTGATTCCATTTTTTGCATTTTTTTGTTTTTTTTCATTGTTTATTAAATTTTTATTATGTATAGAGCTGGAAACTTGTGTGAAGTTTATGAAAATCGATGTTTCAGACTGCATGAAAGTGAGTCCATCCTTAGGGTATGTGATCTCAATGCTTATGATTGGGATGAGAATGCAAATTAACTATGCCATATATTAAATATGGAACTTGGTAGACAAAAACAAAAGATAGAGGTGAGGTCAGCTCACTTGATGAAGCACGTTTTATTTTTATCTCCCACTGGAATTAACTTGTAGTATCTTTGTGTTTTATCAGGCTTAGGATGGGCATCCACGAGTTACATAGCTTCCAACCATAATCTCTATTTAGTGTGTGGCTATTTTTACCAATCTCTATGGCTTCTCTTACTTTTTGTTTACTGTAGTGTTCCTCTTTTGCTATTAGTTTAGCCTCCTACATACAAATGAGATGAGTGGTATTGTGAGAGTGTTCCGCTAGAGTAGACTTGGTTACCCTATTATGAGTTGTCTCGGTGGCATGTTCTTTGATACGAACTTGCATAAAGCGACCTGTTTCCCTTTTATAGTTCATCGTGTAGGATCAAGGGATTGAGTAAACACCTTTTTGTTGTCTGGGGTCTAGAGGGTCTTTGGCAGAATAAACAAAGCCTCTAATAGTGTTGGGGGGAGCAAAGGCAACATATATGTTGCTTATTAGTTTCCAAATTTAAAAAAATGGAATTTTTTAATTTTATTTGCAGACTATAAACCTCTACAATGAATGAATAAAAAATTAACATCAAAACTCGTGGAACCCAAGAAGAACAAGAAAATGTAAATATTGGATCAAGTGAAAACCCCCAATAGAATCAAAACCCCAAGCGAAATCAAAACGAGGATGAGTTGAGCCATTACCTAAACCAAATGAGAGAGTGCACTTGAGAATTAAGTAGCACATGAGAACCATCTCGGTTGTTCCTTGATATTTCAACCGAGAGCTCAATTGACTCCCTTAACCATGCACATCGCCAAGTGACAGACATGACTAAGTATAGATCTAGGATGTGAGCATACTATTCCATCGACATTTCTAAGGAAGAGATAAAATAATTAAATATTACCAAAGCCAAATTATATAGTAAATTCACCAATCCCAAAACAGGGAAACCACTTGTTATTAATAAGCCATGTGTCTACATGGATTGGTGTCATTTCCAACCAAGGAAATATAATTAGATGTAGAGGTGGTTTATGGTTTATGATAAAAATCCTTGCGATTATAGGGAGGTTCCATAATACTTCCTCCAATAACTTTGGGCTGAAATTACATAGGTTTCAAAGACAATAGTCACTTCCCAATATCTCTTTTCTATAAGGAGGAACCCACTGAGACGGCTACTAGCTCGTAGGCGTGAGCCTAACCCGTTCCCCGTACACCTTAGTTGCCACAAATACTTGATCATATCGAGGGGGTGAGGAGGAGCATTGCATGTGATCTCCTTAGACACACTAAGTTTGTAGCAATGACTAAAATATAGAGATAGGTTGACCGTGATAGAGACTTAGGTGTAGGTCCTTCACAACAGAGTCAAGAGAGAATAGTGATTAGTGGTATCCAAGATAGGCCTTCCAATTTGACAACAATAGTGCCACATATGTGTCCCCATTGCGGGCACACTTTCCTTGGCCCAATCGAATGCAACTTTATGGAGCAGGTTAGCACTTTTTTTAATTTATGTTCAATCATCACTTTAGTATTTGTAAAATAATTTTAAAGTATTTAGGTGATTTAAAAGTATATGTGTAGGACTTAAATTGTTAATTCAATGTACAACTATTTAGATACGAGATGCCATCTTCGTCGTGCGAGAACGCAGGATCTCTCAACTTGGAAGCAATAATGAGAGTTGTAACTAAGATTGTGGCACCTCACACAAAGGTATTTTTAGTACCTCACACAATATTGTTACTACCATTTTTAAGTTTACTTTTGCATCATTTTTATTAAACCTTATGTAATTTCTATTATCTATATATTTTAGCCTTTTCTTTAGTGTTTTGAGATCTAGATGTTTCTCTTGTTCTTCTATATCGACACCTCCTTAGGAATAAACACCATGTTCATGATCATTGTATATTTCAAATTCCATTAAACCAAGATAAACTAAGAGACTTATACATTCTACTCTAAATGTCAAAATTGTGCATGTATACCACTTACACTGTGATAATTCCTATAATGCATTTAAATTTGTCTCTAATGAATAATTTTTAATGTTTTGGTTTCCTAAATAATTAATTGTTTAATGTGTTCATAACATGCATGCATTTTGGTGTGCACATGTATGTACAAACTATGATGACTATCCATCTTCGCCAGGGGTCGGCAAGCCACCATACACATAGGTATGATGTGTCATTAAAAGAACACTTTTAATTTGAATTTGTTTATTAACTATGTTTTATTTTTATTTCCACGTATTAAACAATAATATTACAATTGTGTATGCAGATGCAACCACCCGCTACTTGTTACCAGGAATAATTCAATTAGTGCAGACACAATTTGTTCCCTTAGCATGCATGATGCAATTCTGAAACAAAAAGACACAACAGTATATCCTCTCCCTAGATGACTGATCTACTTGAATGTAAATCTGTCTTTACCTTGAGTGCAGAAGGTTGTCTTTGTTTTATAGATCCTTGCGTGATCAACTATACCTGCACAGAACACAGAAAACAAGACAAAACATGAGAGCAACACGATAGACTAATAATCAATACTACTGATCAAGGAAACTAGTAATAAACAATTAATATGGACACAAATAATCTATGGGAACGAGAAACACTTTTGTATTAAGAACAAGAAAGGGAAGCTACAACCAAAGCCTTGATGTCGAAGCTTTTCTTTTACAAGATATTAGACACACTCACACACACTATCAAATATGCAATCTCTTGCTTAGAAATTCTCTCCCTTTTCCTCCTATGCTAGACTTCAATCGAACATAATAAGGATGATCTCTTGGTCTCCCCCTCACATGGTCAATGTAGCTTGCATTTATAGGCCAAAGCAAGCTCAAATGGGTTGATATATTTTGGGAAAAAGATATGGAATGATTCACATGGGTTAGGAGGTCGAGTTCCAGCTCTCCCACATAGATAAGCTCATCCTCCACAAGATATTTCACTTGGAAGCTTCTCGAAACTTCTATTTTTTTTCTTTGGGGACTGCTAACGCTCTTTGTAAGGGGGGATAAGTGTGTCGGTGCACCCTGTGGTCAAGTGACAGGTGCCACTAGTGCCTTATTCTAGTGGTCAACAGGTTTCAGGCATTCCTGACACCCTGTGCTAGGAAACAAGGTACATTAGACAACCTAAGAGTGGGAAATAAGTGTTAGAAAATAGGACCACAGAGCAATAATAGTTATATAGTTAAATCAATAAACAATATGTAAACCAAATTAAACACATTATGGAGAGACACTGATATAATGTGGTTCACCCAAACGATGGGCTATGTCCACACAAAAATTGCCATTCCTTTTATTACTGTCAATAAATATGAAGGGATACAACCTGTAGCAATATTGTTGCACTTCCTCTTCATGCTCTCATAGTCTCTCTCTCACAATCACAAAGATTGTTTACAATGCCACAATTCAATACACAACTATTTTAAAATGCTTTCTTTTATAAGGGAAATACCATGGGAAAATAATACGGTTAACCCAATACCATGGGTCCACAAAGTCCCCCCACACCCCCTAGCTGGGACGAGTGTACAGTAAACCTGGGGTACAAACATAGCTACTTAATAATATCTCTGGAAGATCAGGCTCCATAACCAACAATAAGGCCCCAAAAGAAGGTTTGGCCAAGGACTTCATAGGATTAGAGAATTAGGACATTTTTTGGGTGTAGTAGAATTCCCCTCAAAGTATGAAGATAGAGGAATGCGATAGGTGAAATGATTTGCTAGATATTAATTTGGTATCATAGGAAAAAGAGAGGTGAGTAAATATTTGATGGAAGACCAGTCACCAACTATTTGACTCAAACATGGTTGTAGACCAATACATTGCAGATCCATGTATAATGACTATGTCATGGCTACTAACAATACAGTGTAGATCCATGAACAATAAAACTCAAATAAAAACATGGCTACAAAACATACAAAGTATATCCATGTTATCCTGACTCGATACTGGACATAGCCACCGAACATACAATGTGGATACATGTCATAAATTCAAAAAATACTCCATCGCAACTTGAGGATAAACATAAATTTAGGTGAATACCTAACCACTCACGGTTTTCATTCCAATACCAAATGATACGATTCTATCCATGTGAATAGGTTTCCTGATGTCGAACATCGTAGAAACCACTTGATTATCGGTCATTGATGCATACAATTAACAAGTGCAATTAATATCATCATTAATGCTAATGATTCCCAAGGAATCTTAGTACACTCCTCTGAATGTGAATAGAAGACCTGTAGTTGAACACTCGACGAAATCCTTCAATTAGAGGCCATTGATGAAAGCCCACTGTCAAAAGTGAGGAAACCTGGCATTGAGGCATGCAGGCTTCAAGGTACTTGAATTGGTTTCTATGTCCAATTCCTGGATGATGTGTTGGTGTCAATAGGAATAGACTCATCGAAGGAGGGCCATGATGTTTCCCCCATCATCGACACAAAACATGGAACAAAATATGATGTTGAAATGGTGAAAACAACCAAAGATTTGACTCAGATAAGACCGACTCGAAGGAAGGTAAGGAAACTATAGAGGTATATTTAAGAGGATATTTCCAATATTGAACATTGAACAACACAAAAAATCACTTGGAAGCATTGACTCAACAAGGCAGAGACCAAACATAATGCAAGGATACAACGATGCATTCATTGAATTGACTCAAAGGATTTAGATGACTCACGAAAGTGGATCGACTCGATGACAAGCTGCATACCCAAGTTTTTATATTGAAAATGCATAAATTTTCCATGTCAAGGGTGGACTATGAGTTGCCATAAATACAAATGAAAGACGTTCCTTATTCCCTTAATTTCCCCATCATGAAGGATGAGTACCTCTTTTCTTTTTAATGAGCTTAAAAAGTGTAACAAATGCTCGATGTAAATCATCAAGTGATGATTCCATTCTCATACGTTTTATGAACTTGATAAAGGAGGGTTTAATTTGCACATAAGGTTTTATTTTTCCCAAAATGTATCCTATTTGAAAAAAGACCAGAATATTCCAGGAATCATTTGTATTTTGCGCATAAATTTTTTCTCATAACTCATCATTTTGCGTACTTTATACCATTGGAAAGGTATTGAAATTATATACAACTTTTATGTTTTGATTTTTTCCTAATTCATTACCCTTTGTCTGGGGTGGGCGTTTTATTAACAAATCATATTTAAAAAAATCATCTTTTAAAAGATGCTTTATTACTAAAATAACCGCCCCAAACAAATTGTAAGGAATAAGGAAAAAATAAAAACAAAAATGTGTTAGATTTTAAACATTAAGCTAGCATATCATTAGGATCTTTAACTGAGAGAACAACAAGCACATCAATCAAACACAAGAGACAATGAACACAGTGTTTTACCTCGGGGAAACCATAAATGGAGAAAACCCCGTAACTTCTTCAGAGATAGAATCAACACCAAAGTGAAACCCAAAAATAGTAAGACAATATCCTAATAGCAGTTTGCTCTTTCCTCTTGCCCCAGTGTCTTTCTCTTCCTCAGCTATGCGCTACAATTGAGTGTGGATGAGATGTGTGATAAATAGAGAGGTCACCTCTCCATTTATACTAATTCTCTACATGACTAAAAACCTACTAGGGATGACCTCACTAGGAGAGTCAAATAACCCTAGTGCCCTAGAACTCCAAGGACTTTAACCCTTAGAAAATAGGAGGGTTACCCATAATGACTTGACATGAATTATTTACATTATAGATTCTCCCGATAGGAAGATCGGGGCATGACATGACACTAGAACATCCCCGAATAAAAATCAGGTTACAATAGATAAGAAATACAAGTGAATACATTCCGAAGTTACAATTACATCAACACTCCCTCTTAACTAGGAAGGTATTCTCTTGACACAATTTTCATCACTAGTCTTCTTCTCTAGATCTTCTCATCATCTGCATCTTCAAGTCATCTTCATCTTAAATATTCTTCCTCTTCTTCCTCTTCTTTGTCTTCAAGTCATCTTCTTCTCTAGATCTGGATCATCACTCAATCTAGATCATCATCACTGGATCTGGATCATTACTCGATCTGGATCATCATCACTAGATCTGGATCATCTATGGAGCATCATCTCTAGATCTGGATCATCTCTGTGGGATCATCAATACTGAATCTTCACAGGTGCTATCTCATTATTCTTCTCGTTAAAGGAAGTTCTACAGAGCTAGCACTTTTTCATGCTGGATGTAGGCCTAGCCACCATGTAGTTCTTCGCCCAACACTTACATTGATCATGCTGGAACTAATCCTATAATTATATTTGAAAGGCAACGCCCAACACTCACATATGACCATGTGGTAACATAGCCTACAACCTTACCAGAAAGGCCGAACACTTACATTTGATCAACCAATGATCGAATAAAGGCCCAACACTTACACTTGGCCATGCGAGGAACCAATCCTCCATGCAAAAAGGCTCCTGCACTTACATCTGATTAACCTATGATCGAAGAAAGGCACCATACTTACATCTGATCAACCAATGATCGAAGAAAGGCACATCACTTATATTTGATCAACCAATGATCTAAGAAAGGATCAGCACTTATATCTGATCAACCAATGATCGAAGAAAGGATATGCACTTACATTCGACACATATGAGGAACCAATCCAAAAAGTATGTTCGAAAATGGGTGCACTCACATCTGATCCTGTAAGAACCAATCCTACAGTCATATTAGAATGGCCCACAGTCCTAGACTGAGCTACCTGGTAACTGACCAGGTGCCTCCATTCTCCAGGAGAATGGTAATTTCCATTACATCTATCCTACTCGACAGAATGGCCAACACTCATATCTGAAATGGAAGGAACCAATCCTCTCACCATGACAGAATGGATCAGCCCTTATATCTGACCTACTCATCATAATGGCTATGGATCTCAGCACTCATATCTGACATGGAAGGAACCAATCCTTTCACCATGATAGAATGGCTCAGCCCTTATACCTGACCTACTCATCAGAATGGTTATGGATCTCAGCACTCATATCTGACATGGAAGGAACCAATCCTTTCACCATGACAGAATGGCTCAGCCCTTACATCTGACCATGGAAGGAACCAATCCTCTCACCATGTCAGAATGGCTATGGGTCTCATCACTTTCCCTTGGAGGAAACCTCGATCTGGAGAACACCAAGATTCTCTCTGAATTACTCAAACTTCACCCTAGCCAATGGCTTCTTCAATACATCAGCTATTTGTTCCTTCTTCGCAACATACTAGAGCTTCACTGCTCCCTTCTGCACCATATTCCTGATATAGTGATAGTTGATCTTGATATACTTCGACTTGTCTTGGAACACTAGATTCTCTGACAACTTCACTCAACTCTGGTTGTCACAATGTATACAAGTAGCATCCATCTAGAGATCAAATAAATCAGATAGTAGCTTCCACAGCCATATTGCCTCACAACTAGATGAAGAAGCTGTGACATACTTTGCTTCAGCTGTAGTCAGTGCCACATAGGATTGCTTCCTGCTAAACCAAGAGATCACACCTGATCCCATACTAAAGCAACAACCTGAAGTGCTTTTCCTATCGATGGCACTGCCTTCCCAATCTGAATCAACATAACCCTCCAGGTTAATCTTCTAATTTGCCTCATAATTGAGCCCATAATCAATTGTACCCCTCAAGTACCTCAAAATGTTCTTTGCAACAATCAAGTGAACATGTCTTGGATCTGTCAAGAAGTGGCTCAAGGTATTCACATCAAAGCAAATGTTTGGTCTTGGGTTTTTTAGGTACATCAAGGACCCAATCATCTGACGATACATCATAGCATCAACTATCTCTGATGAACCATCACTCAATAGATTTAGGTTCGATGCCATAGGTGTGGTCGTAGCCTTGCAGTCCATCATCCCAAACCTCTTTAGGATCTCTACTACATACTTCCCTTATCTAAGGGATATTCTATCCGCATTCTACCACACCTCCATACCTAGAAAATAATGCATCATACCCAAGTCCTTCATTTCGAACTTGGCAGCAAGCTTTCTCTTCATATCAGCAATCAACCCATCCATACCTATTATAAACAGATCATCTACACATAGTAGAAGTATCACTGGGTTGCCATATTCAACCTTGTAGTAAAGGTTGGAATCTGCTTTACTCTTGGTAAAGCCCAAACTGGATAGAAAGCTGTCAACTCTGCCGTACCATGTCTTGGGTGCCTATTTCAAACCGTACAGGGCTTTCTTCAATCTGCACACATGAGAATCCCTATCATGTGTCTCAAAACCGAGTGGTTGTTCTACATAAACTTCCTCTTCCACTACTCCATTCAAGAAAGCAGTCTTGACATCCATTTGGTGTATCTTCCATTTCATTACTATAGCCAAAGCAAGTACTGTTCTGATGGAAGTGTATCTGGACATAGGAGCAAAGGTTTCTTCATAACCTATTCCTTCCTTCTGTGAGAAGCCACGACCCACAAATATTGCCTTATATTTTTCAATGCTACTAGCTACAGCATGCTTGATCTTGTAGATCCATTTGGAAGTTACAACTGACTTCCCTTCTAGTCTTGGGACAACATCCCAAACATCATTCTTCATGATCAATTGATACTCTTCGATCATAGCATCCTTCGATTCTTTCCGTTATGTCGCTTCTTCATACTTAGAAGGCTCTTTATTGATAACATCACATAGTAAGGCTACATATCCAGATTAAGATCTGGTTCTCTTTCTTTCTCTGTGATTCTCTTTTGCAGCCCCATATCTTTTCGCACCTTGGATAATTTATCATACGCAAGCAGGTTTCCTCTTGTAAGGATTATTCTCTTGAGGTGGATCTACAAGTCTTTGTGGTTCTTCAAATTCTTGATCTTCTTCTTGATATTCTTCATTCATGGTTGTATCATGAATTTTGGGTGCTTCTGCTTCTTCATTATCTTCAGCATGTCTCTTTCTGGATTTGTTGTAAGCTGTGTCTTCATCAAATGTTACATCCTTGTTGATGTCGATCTTCTTGTATCCTGGGAAGTATATTTTGTAATCCTTCGAGCTTTTAGAGTATCCCACAAATATACCCTTCTTTCCTAAAGGATCTAGTTTTGTTCTCTTTTCTTTTGGTATGTGTATGTACATTGGACAGCTGAATATTCTGAGATAGCTGACTTCTAGTTTCTTACTAGAGAAGACTTCTTCAGGATTCTTGTTCTCGAGTACTCTGTGTGGAGTACGGTTTTGTACATACACCATTGTTCTGGCTGCTTCTTGCCATAGATGCATAGGAAGATCTTGATCATGAAGCATTTCTCTTGCAGCTTCCATGATGGTTCTATTCTTCCTTTCTGCAACCCCATTCTATTGTGGATTGTAAGGAGTGGACAACTCCCTCTTAATCCCTGATTCTTTGCATAAGTATTTGAATTCATTTGATGTGAATTCTCTGCCATTATCTGATCGAAAGGTCTTGATCTTCTTTTTTGTGTGGTTCTTAATCAAGGCTTTGAATTCCTTGAACATGCTGAAAAAGTTCATCTTTGTTATTCATGAAGTAAATCCACGTCTTCCTAGAAAAGTCATCAATAAAAGAAACATAATATGCATACCCACTTAGTGAGCTTGATGACATAGGATCGCACACATTAGAGTGGCTGATTTCCAAGATTTATTTTGCCTTGCTCTTGCTACTTGGAAATTTATTCTTTGTATTCTTTCCTTTTGCACATCCTTTATAGACCCCTTCATGTTTTTCTTGAATTTCTAGAATACCTTCAACAACTTTGTTTGCTAGTGGTAGTGCTTTGTAATGCACATGTACAAGCCTTCTATGCCAAAGTTCATTTGGCTCTACTATGTCATCGACCATAGCTTGTTCTGGATGGCTCTTCAGCTTGTATCAGCCTCCTTCTTGTTCTCCAATCACTATTGCATCATCAATAGTCTTTCCTCTTGGCCACATGATGACTTGGCCATCTACAAATGCAACCCTCATACCTTTTGCATCCAATGCTGATATGGATAGAAAATTCTTCTTCAATCCTGGTACAAATAAGACATCTTTCATTTTTATAGATTTTTTGGAGTCTAGCTTGTAGGAGGATTCACCACTACCTTTTATGGGATATTGGTAGTCATCCCCAAGTTTCACCTTATGGGGTGAGTTATGTTCGGATAGTTTCGCAAAGGATTCCGTGAAACCTGTCATGTGCTTGGAAGCCCCACTGTCAATAAGCCAATCTTTGCTTCCATGTGTGACAGTTCCCATGAGAGAGGAGATCAGAACATATTCATCTTCACTTGAAGTGTCTTCACTTTCTTGTTTTACTCTCTTCGTGGGAGGATCTTCATCCTCGACAGTGTGAGCATGATGTCTTCTTTTGGAGTTCTTCTTCTTCTTGGATCCATTCTTATTCTTGGGATAGTTTTTTGCAAAGTGTCCTATTTCATCGCATGTATAACATGTGAGTCTGGATGGATCCCTTCTCATAAATTTATTTTTCTGATGAGAATGCTTACCTTGGTGATGATGATTTTCCCTTCTTCCTTTATTGGAGTGTATTGTGAGAGCTTGATCTTCACTTCCCATCTTTTCTTCTTGAGAAACTATCTGAGATTCTTCTTGAGAGCATTCTTCCCACAGTCTATTGAACTTGACCAACTTCTTTCTAGCACAGATTCCTTGGATGAAAGAATCCCATGACCTAGGGAGGCCATTCAATGTTGTCATCACAATATCTGCATTCTCCACTTCTTCATCTACAACTTCGAGTTGTTATTTGATCTGGGAGACCCTTGTGAAGTATGACTAGATGGTCTCCTCATTCTGGATCTTGACATTCTTCAACTGGTTCCTTAGAGTCATCTTTCGATTGATGTTCTTCCCTTCAAACAATTTGGTTAGGGCATCAAACATGGATTTTAGGTGTCTTGAGGGAGGACACCTGTGGAATGAGGTGATCCTTGATAGAATCAGAAATGATCCTCTTTTCCATAACCAAATTCTTATTATGTAAGACCTTGGCCTCATCTCCCTATGGAACTGGAATCGCCTCCTGGATATAGGAGTCCAACTCATTTTCTTCCAGAACCAAGGAGATCCTATACTTCCAAGCTCAGAAGTTATCAACTCCCTCAAGATTTTCATCAAGATTGGTATGATGAGACATATTAAATGAGAACCTCAAATGGAAATACAAAATATTTAGATCTCACAAGGTCAAGATGTTGGATCTGGATTTGAAGCTAAAATCCTGCAGTACTAGTTCAGGAGCAGATTAGGGTTTTGCTTTTCTAAAGTTCTGTCCAACCAAATGCTTTGAAATTGATCCCTAACTTCGATTTTGGGGAGGAGATCAATTCAGGCCTGGGCTCATTGAAAAATACCACTTCTATGAAAAGCCCTAATTTTCGGTAGTAGTGTCGGGTCCAAAACTGAAAAACCTCAGAATTGGATTCTGCTTCGACATAAAGATGCGCCCTAGGGAGGAGATTTATTCCACCTTACTTTTGCAGAAAATATGTCGAGAGAGATCCACAAAATAGGAAGCCCTAGTTCCCACAGCTGCATAGTGTCTTTTTCTCAGGTTAGCTCTGATACCATGTTAGAGTTTAAACATTAAGCTAGCATATCATTAGGATCTTTAACTAAGAGAACAACAAGCACAACAATCAAACACAAGAGACAATGAACACAGTGTTTTTCCTCAGGGAAACCATAAATGGAGAAAACTCCGCAACTTCCTCAGAGATAGAATTAGCACCAAAGTGAAAACCAAAAATAGTAAGACAATCTCTCAACAGCAGTAAGCTCTTTCCTCTTTTCCCAGTGTCTTTCTCTTCCTCAGCTATGTGCTGCAACTGAGTGTGGATGAGATGTGTGATAAATAGAGAGGTCACCTCTCTATTTATACTAATTCCTGACATGACTAAAACCCTACTAGGGCCGACCTCACTAAGAGATTCTAATAACCATAGTGCCCTGAAACTGCGGAGAATTTAACCCTTAGACAATAGGAAGGTTACCCATAATGACTTGGCATGACTTGTTTACATTATAGATTCTCCCGATAGGAACATTGGGGCATGACATGACACTAGAACATCCCGAAATAAAAATTGGGTCACAATAGATAAGAAATACAAGTGAATACATTCCAAAGTTACAATTACATCAACAAAATGTTGTAGAGAATTTCATCACCATTCCAATGGTCCAAATTCTGCCCAATTCTGAGTTACGATCGAAACATTATTCCCAAAATACAAAATATTCCAGGAATCTTTTCGCTTTTTGTTAAATAGGATACATTATAGAAGAGGGTAGAATGTTATGCACAAAGGGTCCTTTTCTTCATGTTTAGAGGGTCTGAAATGATTAAGAAGACTCCAGGGTTGAATTTTTCATAAATTTAGTCCCCAAGGACTAAAAATGTATAAACTAATTCCCAAGAGAACTCTTCTAGTTGTGATAAACTAAAGTATACCTTTTTCGTAGATGAGTACAATCAGTTCTAAAAATGCGTAAACTATCACCGATTAGATGATTATTCAAATAGTTTTACAAGCATGAAAGCATCAAGTTCGCTTAGTAATCTTTTCGTGTTTAGGGATCCTAAAAAGAGCTTGAAGGTAACTTTGTAAGGGGTTGTTTTATCATAATCCAATTTAATGAGTCTGAAAAGTAGTAAAAATATACTCGATACCTCTTCACTGAGTTTTTAATGAGCACGCCAAAGGTATAAAATGCGCTCGGTAGTTTTTCAACTTGAACGAGATCGTGAAAAAGAAAAAAGAAACTCATTCATAGTCAAACATGTCAAAAAACAACCCGAAATCTTCAAAAATGGGGTTATAACACATTTATCATGAAAAATATCGGAAAACACATGGAAAGACCTAAAACATTTTAATATTCGATTAATTATTTTAAATTAAAATAAAAAAATAATATATAAAAAAGTGTGGAATAGTAACAAATTCTTACCATTGTGTTTTTCCCATTGTTATTGGGTAAAACTTGTCCAAACATGGTGATCTTGTAACGAAGATTTTGGGAGCTTCAAGACATCTCCGATCGAACCGTCAGAGCCAGGTAGGAGCTAAGCCCCAACCCTTAATTTTCATGGTGGAATTTTTAAGGTCTATTTTTGGTGTGTTTTAATGGTTTTCCCAAAGGGAAGAGCATGCGCAGGTCGATGCTTTTCTCCCTTTTGGGAGGTGCATCAACACACCCCTTGAAAGAGGGAAAAGCACTAAAGGCACTCTGTTTGAAGGGAGTAAAGGCATCATCTCTCTGTTCCCTTAGGGAAAGAGCGTCGACGATAGGGGAACACCAAAAACTAAAAATCCAAGCTATGATTTTCCATTTCTTTCCTTGTTGTGGATTCTAGTATGGCATATAATGGGTATTCCATTTGTTTTTTTCCAAGAAATCGACTCTCAGAATGGTGATATGGAAAGAGAGAGAACAAGAGCTTCATGAACTTTAGTAAGCTAATGATCCCATGATTGTAAGGGCTCTCAGATAATGTGGACTCCTAAATTATTTTAGAGTCCTTAGGATGAGAGCATATGTGTGACTACTGGAGTATCTGATCTGTATGTGATATCCTAACCACCAACACTTCTAGGTTGGGACCCATACACCGACAATAGATGTGGAGGACATATATTTCTTGACTGGATTGTCCCAGATGGGAAGCTCAATAGTACTTACAGGTCTGATGTGTGGTGAGATGTCCGTAGATGTCTCATCAATGAGTATTGCGTGGTGGGGACCATATTCCAAGGAGGGAAAATCCCCATCAAACATATAGTAGATACTCCATTGAGGACTATGGCATTCATGATTGATAGGTTCACAGGTAGCATATCTTCTCATCAAACCACCCATGCTTATATTTTGTATGTAATGGAGTGCATGGATACCACTATTTTCAACTGGAGTGAGGGGTTGCTGGTTAATTTGAAGGACCAGTTGAAAAAATGTCAGAGGGGAGAGATCAAGCAGTTTGGCTATGGAGCTATGGTGGTATCCTTCTTTTTGGAGCAACCACCGATAATGAGACCAAAGGTTCCTTTCAGTAGGATAGATGTGGAGGGCCCTAGGATGACCAGGTGGGTGGAGGCACAGTGGAGGCCATGGCACATCATGGTGGTGGTGGAGTCCATGGCACTTCATGGTGGTGGTGGAGGCCCTAGAGTTTCATATGGGGCAGTATTTTTTCTTTTTTTAGAGGCCAATTACTGATGGTGTAAGACTACGCATATGATGGACTAGACTTTAGGGGATACCCTGGCCTTCCACTATTTGAGGGGGATCAATGGGATGGACAAGCTAAGAAGCATATCATCACACATGTTTTTTTTAATCATGTATTTCATTTTTTTGGATGATATTGAGACATACAACATTGTTTGTATAGATATAGGAACTTCCTGTCCAGCGGGATCCTCTCCTATAGAGAGGCAAGGAGAACTGAGAGACATGGTTGCCAGGAATGTCGAGGCTAAGGAGGAGATCCAAGAGATCGAGGAGAGCCTTCAATGGATGACCATGGGAATACCTGATATCTTGATTGATGATCTTCCCGAGAGCTACCAGTGCCACACTGCAGGGGTGTATGGATGTCTCGGGAAGCTACTCCGTCGAGTGGCCCGTGTTGTGATGTGCTACCGTGAGCATGAGGATTGGCCCAAAGTGGCTTTCCCATTTTTGTATTGTATCTTATACTAAAATCTTTGAAGCTTTAGTTTTTTCCCTATTTATATGTACTAGAAACTCTGATGGTTCCAAACTTTGGGTGACTTGAAAGCTTATGGATTTAGTTTTGTATCTTAGCACCATTATATATATATACATATATAACTTTTTTATTTACAGTCGTGTGTGCAATGTGTTATGTGAATGAATGTCTACTTATGTACTTATGTGATTTAATGAATGAAATCAATATCAAAATGAAATTTAAATATGAGCAAGATACAAATATAAGACGAAATTTGCCAATGAATCCACTACAGTATTTAAGTTTCTTGGAATATGCTGGTAGGAAACTTGTTCAAAAGAAATTTCCAACAACCAAACTCTTTGGAATGTACAAAGAAGTAAGGAATTACATATAGTGTAGACTTGGTTTAGTTGATGTACAACTAACTCTGAATCTAGATAAAACCTAATTTGACTTACATCATTAGCTAGGGATTCAGTCAACAAACCAATCACTTCATGTATTACGTAAGATTAATTGTCGTAGGACCCAAAAACATTCCTCCTGAACTCACCAAATCACCAGTAGGAGAGTACAGTAACCAGGATGTTGATGCAATATTTAAGGTGTATCAATTAGCACCATCCATTAAACCAACATAGGTGGCCATCTGTCCATTTTAAACATAAGACTAGATAAGCAGTTTTGTGAAAGACACATCCTACATTCACACTAAATCCACACTTCAAAAAACACACAACACTCTATAAATAATATATACAACAAGCCTATGCTAGATGCCCTAGGCATAATATTTTTTAAGGTAGATCCCATTGTGAGGCTCTCCCATGGGTATCCCATCATAATATATCAACTCATAATCCCTTTTATAAAAGACACAACTGATAACATAAGGCCCATGCCACATGGATTCCATCTTTCCAACTCCCAACTTATCATGTTTATGGTCATAAGTCAAGACTAGGTTACCTTCGTTGAAAGAGAGAGGTTGAACAGATATGTCATATTGGGATTTAATCTGTCATTTATGAACCTCATTTTCTAAGGTATCATCTCGACAAGTCTCATCAAGCTTGTTTAAATATAAGAACCACTCTTCTTCCAGAGTACTATTGGGTAATAATTCTATAGCGAGCTTCATAGAAGGGATTTCACACTCTATAGGGAGAGTGGCCTCCATCCCATACACCAATTGAAAATGTGTGAATCTAGTGGATGTCTTAATGGTGGTCCTATAATCCCTTAATGTGGAGAATAGTTCTAGAGGCCAGTTGGACTTCAATCATCTTACCATTCATTGAAGCATAGTTTTCAAAACTTTATTGATAACTTCAACTTGGTCATTGGCCTACGGGTAGTAGGGTGTGGAGTTGTCATGATGGAAATCTAGCTTAGCACTCAATTCTGACATCATTGTATTTTGGAAGCGTGGACCATGATTAGTCACAATGGCCCAAGGAACTCCGATCTAGCGATAATATGGTTGAATAGAAATAAAGAAGCCATTTTTTTTATCTTCGACATATGTAGGAATAGCCTCAACCCATTTAGTAAAATAGTCGATGACCATAATAATGTAACCATGCCCCCTAAATAAGGTAGGCTTACAGTGCATGAAGTCAATGCCTAAACTTGCAAAGGGACCAACTGCAATGATAGGATGTAACGGAGTAGGATGGGTGTGCTCTTTTGATGTGAAAAGCTAACAGGATGTGTTGGTCATTCTAGGCAGACCCAGGTTTACTGTAGTGTACCAACAAAACCCCTAGCTCACTGGCCCTTTCGGCATAGGTTCTGTAGCATCCTAGGCTCTTCTGACTCTAGTTAACCAGTGGGATCTCTCTCAGTGCAGGCTGTTTCTCTATTCCTCACTGAATCTACTATTGGACTAGCTCTTATCGCATCGCAACCCCTAGGATGATGCACAGACTTCCTCTTCTGCTCAACTCTTAACCTGCGATATCTCACACCGCAGCTCCTCCGACAGTTGGATATCACCTTTCTACGCCACGATATTTCCTATGGTAAGACTTAATATGCTCATCAAATCTCAAGGTCCGGAGGCTTCCTCTCTAGGTATAATAGCTCAGTTAATATTCCTTAGGATGTTAAACAACTTCTCTTAAGCTTCTACAGTATAACACACTTAACATCAACTATGCTCAACTCTCTGAACTAAATATACAGAAGCCACTTAATACTGTAACTGTTAACTGTCATGAATCAAGCACTGATAAACTCATATACAAAACACGTGATACATTCAACTCGCATTTAACCTTCTAAATTACTGTAAACTAAAGGGTAGAATACATGCATTCATTAACTGATATACAACATTCATGTAACGAATAACAGATAACAAGCACATAAAGCACGATCACATGAAACAGTCACACAACACACAGATTTTACGTGGTTCACTTCTAGGGGGGGAAGTTACGTCCACAGGAACTGTGTTTTATTATATCTTGAGAGAGTACACACAGTTCTGCTGCAACCTCTTATGCAACTTGAGATCTTCTGGGAAACTCCATGCACGCAGATGGGAGCCCTTCTCTTAGATCTCTTCTCTTCCTATATTGCTTTCTTCTTACAATATACTCTTTCTCTTTCTCTCTCTCTCAATCCCTGTATATTGTTACATTCATACTCAAGGAGTCAGCTACTGGTTATAGTAAGATAAATACAGACTCAATAACAAAACCAGAGCTCGACTCTTTCTCAGAGACACCTAGCTAGCTAACTGTCTAACTATCTGAATGTCTAGATGTCTAAATTTATAACTAACTAATTGTATCACTTTTCATTATACAAAATACATGCTTAAATAGGTGTCCTGAAGGTCTCACCGTGATACAACACTGTGGGCCTATCCCAACAGTAACCAAAAAACTCTATCTGTGACAGTCGGCCTATCTATACTTTGAACTGCCGCTCATTGGTCACACTACAGCTTTCTGCAGTCTTCCATGATTTTCGGCGCTAGTATTTGGTATGGGTGCCACTTCCTTGGTTGCTCCCCTTCTGTTCTTTGTCCTTAATACCTCATCTCGTTGCTCCTTTTCCATTTATGAGGGTAGCTGAGCCCTCCTGTCGTTGCCACTGCCTTAAATGCAGTGGTTGAGCTCTCTCTTCTCGGCTGCTTCAGGTGCTATTTCCTTTGACTTCCTTGTTCCAATATAGCAGCTTTTCCTGTAGCTATGGGGCCCTGCTCCAACAGTCCCCTAGTACTTAATTGTGGCTCATCCTCAAGCCACTAACAGCTGGCTTCTCTTGCTGTAGCTTCTCCCTGGCTTCCTGCGAAGTCCTTGCGAATCTCTCCCTGAGTCCTGTGACATCTTTGTCCATAGCTTTGACATATTCTTGTGATGCCTCGAGCATAACTTGACTAATTAAGGGGTCTTTTGTGTTATCAATTTCACTTTTGCTTGTAGTGAACTCCTTGACCTTATGCTCAACCATATCGACCAGCTCTACGATTTGTTCCTGATACGGTTGAAGCAGGTTATTGAATTGTATTTCTTTTTCTCTCAATCGCTACAATTCCTATTGCAAATGGTTCATCTTTGTCGTCTTCTTCATCTTTGCAAGAGCTCCTAAGCTCTTGACTTCTTCCTTCATTGCTGTTGTTGCAGTCTCTATGTTCTGGATGCTCTGCTGCAATTCCAGTTTATCTGGGAGCTCTTCTAGCTCCGACCATGTCTTCATTGCATCAACTAGAAATGACTCTGCATCATCTATGTGACACTTCATCTGCATTGAAGTGAGTCTAAAGGCCTATGCCCTTGCTTCCTTCTTTGCCTCAGGTGTTCCTGGTGCTCGAGCCTCAAGCTCATCAATCTGCGCCTTGTGGTCTTCCTCCATCTTGACCACTGTGTCTTCCAGAACCTTTGTGCTTTCTATCATCTTTGGCATCATCTTCTATAAACTTAGTTCATAGGTCTCTCTTATCTTTCCTTCCCTCATTGTCATTCTCTCGCTCTTGTTGCTTGCGAGACGTGCCATCCATTTCTTCATCATAAGGATTCAAATCCCTGGTATCACGAGAACTACTCTTTATCTGGGTTAGAACTCGTATCACAAAGAAAATATAAATCTGTATCTTCCAGCATTCTCAAACATTTAATTCAGTCTAGATTCTTTCATACGAAAACTATACAAACCATGAATTCCATTCCAAGAACAAGCCTTTGTCTGCATGCTGAATTTCTGCTTGTTTGATTTGTTTTTCCCTTTCACTTTTCTTCTCAACAGATCGCTCTAGGTATTCACGCTGCCTATGATCTTCATATTTTTGTTTCTTTGCCTCGGCAATATCTCGTTCTTCTCTTAGCTGATCAGATAGGTCATCTTCCTTCTCTCGTTTCCTTCTTTTTCTCATTTTTACTTTCTTCCTCTTTCTTTTTATCCACCTTTTCCTCACTCTCCTTTTCATCTTTCTTCTTGTTGGTAGATTTATTCTCATCATTCTTCATCTCTGCCTTGAGCTGGACTCTTCTACTATCTAAGCTTAACTCTTCATCCTTGGCGTCTCTCTGACCTGTGGTGCACCTAATTTCACAACCCTGGGCAACGTCGTCATAGTAGACTCGAGGTCACCATGCTGGAATCGTCGCACAACGTCTTCTAAAGGTTCCTTCTCAGACATACACCACCTAGTGCAATACTCTGGACTGGCAATCGGTGTGAAAATGGGGAAAACCAACACTCTGTAACTGGAGTATCTCTACACAGGGAAAACTCTAAAAATTGCTCTATAACTCTCAGAAATCGCAAAAGTAACCCTTTTGTTTGAATTATCTGTGTATTTATAATGAAGGTGATAATCTCTGAAGCAACGATCTTTTAGGATGGACCCATTGGTAGCATTTATTGCATGGATAAGACAACACCCGTTGTCCCAATCCTCATTAAGTGCTGGAAATCCGATCAAATCTCCCTCGAAAATTATGTGCAGGCGCCGGCAATCTCGACCAAGATTTACCAAATATAGGACATTCCTTGTACTGTTTCCAAATCTAGGGCAATGTATACCTATCATATCTAGATTAATTTCTTGTCAGAAGGTGAAGTGACTGGTCTTCTGTCCCTTTTCAAAATCATCTATGTGGCATGGGGAACATCACCTCGCTGTGATGTCACACCGCATCGTCCTGAACAAAAATGTGGGCGTGAAACTCCGCAACGTTCAAAAACTTCACAAGCATCCTATGAATTGCATGAAATAAAATTTCCTGCTGTGATTCCTCATACTTAGAACCTTTTTTTTTTCCAGCTGGTGTAGACTAGTTATGGGTGCGACGCCTCCTTTCAACTACACTAGACATCTGTACGCTCTAGTTCTCTGAGTTAGGGTTTAGAGGTGGAGTGGCTATCACTATAAAGCTTAAGTCTACTTCCATTAATCAAAGTGGGAATAAGTTCCCCATTCAGTTTACTGAGCTGAACGACACCTCCTTCTATAATTTGTTGAATCTGATATGGCCCCAACCAATCTGTCTTGAACTTCCCTGGAAACTTAACAAACTTGCTGTCATAAAGGAGCACTAGTGCGATTCAGAAAGTGTGTTCCTTGATCACTCATCAAAATTGCTGGACATCCAAATCTACTTATGATGTTTTCAAAAATGAACTATGCAGCTGTAACAGCATCACAATTCCTTATTGCTTTGGCCTCTGCCCACCTGGTGAGGTATTCTGTTCTTGTGATGATGTATCTCGCACTAGTTCATTTTCCTAGTGGGTTGATAGGACCCATGAAATCTATAGCCCACTTTTCAAATTCTCGCAGCGTAATCTGTGGTCGCAGCGACATTTCATCTCTCCGCGAAGGTTTTCCTACCCTTTTGGCAGATATCGCAGCATCTACAAAACTCCTTAGTGTCTTTATGCAACGTAGGCCACCATAATCCTGCAGCCAAAATTTTCTGAGCAGTTGGATTTCCTGTGAAATGACCTCCTGCGGTACCTGAATGTGCTTCCCTGATAATGGCCTCTTTCTCGTGCGGCATAACGCATCTGTGCAGGACTTCATCTGGACCTAACTTACATAAATGTCCTGTGATCAAAGTGAAGTCTGCTGCTTTAACAACTAACTGTTTCTTTTGCTGCTTAGTAAACTCGACTGGTGCCCACCCTATAGTGAGAAAGTGAATAATATCTACGTAATACTCATCTGTGATCTGGATAGAAAACAATTGCGCATCTAGAAAATTATCCTCTAAATTACTTGGTTCTTCTCCTGAGTCTATCCGCGAGAGATGATCAGGTCTAGCATTTAGTTTTCTTGGTTTGACAATAATTTCAAAATCATACTCTTGAAATAGGAGTAACCATCTGCAAATCCTTCCTCCTAACACTGGCTTATTAACCAAGTACTTTAAAGTGGAATGGTCAATGAACATATTGAATGGGGCACCCAACAGGTAGTTCTTGAAATTCTGTAGTGCATACACCATAGCTAATCCTTCTCTTTCTGTAGTGGTATAGTTCTTTTCTGCGATAGATAACTTTTTGCTTGAGTGCGCGATAGGGTGATCGATACCCCCTTCTCCTGGCTGTGTTAAGACAATCCCCAGTGCGATGCCAAATGCATCCACATGTACATGAAATGGCTTGTTCCAGTCTGGAAACACTAAGATGGGTGCTGTGACCATCTTCTCTTTAAGAGTGTCTAAACTTTGCTGGCATTCCTTAGTCCATAGGAATTTCACATCTTTCTTTAACAACTTTTCCATGGGTGTTGTGATCTGTGCATAGCCTTTGATGAATTTTCTATAATACCCTGTATGACCAAGCACTGTCCTCAACTACTTGACTGAGTTGGGTGCTGCAATATTTACAATGATGGCAATATTTGCAAGATCTACCATCAAGCCTTGTCTGCAAACAATATGACCCAACAAAATACCAAATGGTGCACAGAATATACATTTCTTCAAGTTAAGAGAAATATGATAGTGCCTACATTTCTCTAACATGAGCCTTAAATCTCACATATGCGTTTTGATTAATCCAAATACAGTCCAATCATCAAATTAGACTTCTAAGAATTTATGGATGTATTCCTTAAAGACAGCAACTACTACTCGAGAAAAAATAGCTGGTGCATTTTTAATACCAAAGGGCATTACTGTATACTGGAATAAGCCCCATTCTCTCACAAAGGTGGTCTTATGTCGATCCTCTGGATGGATTCTTATCTGATGATAGCCTGAAAATCCATCAGTGAATGAGTAGATCTCCTGTCCTCCCACATTGTTTAAAACTTCATCAGTAAAAGGTGTCTAAAATGGGTCATGAAGTGATGCATTATTGAGTTTGTGCAAATCGACACAAATCCTGATTTATCCTTTAGTTTTCTTTTCCTGCACGACCATGGGACTAACCCATTCACTCTCTTCTACGGGCTCAATGATGCCTGCTGCTAGCATCTTATCGATCTCATCCTTAACTTTTTCTTTATAACGAGGATGTAATCTGTATGGAAACTACTTAATTGGCCAAGCATCCTCTTTCAAAGGTATCCTCATGACTCCCAAATCTCCTACTATTCCCTTCATCTCTATAAACTTAGTGGGAAATAAGTCTTGATATTCATGTAACAAATCTGCGATGTGTCCGACCATTTCATCATCCCAATAGTCTCCAATAGAGGCAAAATTTCATTCTGTTTCTGTGCCAATATTGATCTTTTTAATCTTGATAGGCTCTGTGATAGCTGGAATCTCTAGCTTTGGTCCATCAACTTCGCGAGTCCCTTCTGACTCTGGAATGTTGATACTATGAGGATTCTCATCCTCATCATCTGGCTCTTCTGCGAAGTTGTAACACTCTAGTGCATGTTCTAACTGGATGGCCCAATCAGGCTGAGCATACACTGATCAGGTACAGTCATCAAATATCTTAGTCTTTATACTATCTAGAGCCTGATCAATGCTTGGATACTCAGATTCAAAAGTGAAAGTGAGTACAAAGTTGTCTATCATAACTGTCCATGTAGTCGTTCATCTGCACAACTCTGTTTCAGTGTACCAGTTCCTTAGGACTGTGTCTAAAGTGTGAATGAATAGGTGAACCCATTCATTCTCTGGAATGTCCAACCAATTCTATTCACAAATCTTAATATGTGACCTGGGATCACTTTCTCCTATATATTTCTGCTGGAAATGCTCCTTGTCATTAGAGAATTTGATCGCCATCAGTCTCATAAAATCATCCCATGATGCGATATGTTCTTTATGTGCATACCACCAGCTTGCAGGTGTGGCTCTTACTGCAAGGTCAATAGCTTTCATCCTCTTCTCATGAGGGATTTCCTGCTCAAACTGCTATAAAAAGTCATTGACATCTACTAAGCCATCAAATGACGGAATATCCTTAACCTCTGTGCCAATCCATCGCAATGACTTAGTCATAAATGCACATCTGTGAGATGAGACTTCATAAAGTCTATTCTGCCAATTTTCTAAACCAACCTCCGAATCCGATGTGCATGAGCTATCGCATCGCCAACTAATATTTCCTTCTGCGGTGGGGTTAATATAATCACTCTGATTAGCAGTCATCTAATAGAAGCTCTCCATATTACACACCTCTTCCTCTGCTCTGATAGGTTCAATGTATCGAGGACCCTGAAAAGGATCCAAAGGTGCGATGACACAAATCTGTTTATCCTCAAAGGTCATCTGCCTTTTCTTCAAATAAATAATAGCCATGTTATCAATTGCCCAATCAATACCTAGTAAACATGGATACGGTCTGTTATCGCCAATGATTTCTATGACTTCAAAATCTGTAAAGCTGCGAACTCTGTCAATATCAACTGGCACTTGCGGTAATCGACCCAATGGCAATACCCTCTACTGATTGGCTAGTCACAGATGGATAGGTGTTCTGGCTAACTTAGGGCTACCCATCTGTTTCCATGTCTGCTTAGTAAGAACATTTACCTCTAATCCTAAATCTAGGATTACCTCATCGATTTCAAATTCTCCAATTTGTGCTGTGAGTCTCATTTCTCTTCCTGTTCTTGTATGGCCTATAATATTATGAACAGCACGCTGCATACTGCTCATGGAAGAAGGCTGCTGATACTAATCCTATGGCTTTCTCATTTCTTACGAGTTTTAAGCAGCTCCGCAGGAAGGATTGTACACTTCCTGTCAACTCGTCCTCTTCGCACCTTCCCGATGTGGTATCCTGTGATATCTGCACAGGACTAATGCCACAAGGTTTTTACTGCAGTACGCCCCTACAAGGAAATACCTATGATCCTGATAGTGTGGGGTCAGTAAAGAAAGTCTTAGCGTGCTGAAATGTTTCTTTGTTCTTTTGCAGGTCAAGTGGTGTAAGTTTATCAGTTTCTTTACGCACCCACTTCGGACCTGTATTATTTTCGGCGTCTTGCAATGTCTTACTAGTAGAAGCACCACTGCGGATCACAACATTAATGCTTGGTTCCGGTTCTTTGTGCTCAGTAGAAATAAGCTGGATATTCTGGTTTACTGCTGGCTTAGGATCCTTAATCTTGGCTATCAAGATAGGACATTCTTCTATAGTGTGATCATAGGACTTGCAATACTTACATGTTGTAGTAGGGTTCTGACAATCCCTAGCATAATGTCCTACAGCTCCACAGTTGTAATAAACAATCGGTCCATGGCCATGGCAAAAGCCTCCACCACAACCCCATCCTTTGAATCCTCCACCACGACCATCATGAGTCGGTTCATGCTGTGGTCGTATTGTTTGTCCTGGTGTCTCTCATTGGTCTCTGTAGAAGTCATGTTTTCTCTCTACCATGAGATCATAATCTCTGCAATTATTTTCATCATGTCCTACTGACTTACAAAAGCTACAGTATAAATTCTTGGGAGTTTGTACATACTTCTAAAGTAAAGGGAATTCCTATGGTCTATGTCCTCTTGTTCTATAGATTTCACACCATGGCCCTTGATTCTGTACTAAGGGGTTAGGAGCCCCACTTGCTAGATACTCAACAAATATTGGACAGTTATCTTTGGTATGGCCCTGTCCTTTACACTTTGTACACCATAATTCCTATGCAACTTCTTTTCCTTTCTTAATCTCATGTAGTTGTAAAGTGATATTGGCTAACTGATTCTGTAATTTTGTCATACCTCCACTAGTCTCAGCTAGAGGTGAAGCCTCTAGTTTCATTTCCATCTCCAATGCTTCATCCTGCATATGGAGTCTCTGTTGCATTAGTGGAAGTCTGATATGAGGTAGCAGTGCTACAATGAACCATTCCTTATGCTGCTCTGGTGCAAACTCAAAGATAACTTGGTCTATAAGAGATTTAAATTTCTGATCGAAATCCCATACTAACTCTGTGGGTAACGGTTTGATGTCTTTAAGTTCTGTGATACATTGTGACTCAGACTTGGGCTTCTTAAATTATTTGATCATTGCAGTCCTGACCTCTACGAATGTTCTAATCTGCGCTGATGTATACTTCATATACCATGTTAAAGCTCTTTCTCTAAGTGTAGTGGCCAACTGAACAAGCTTAGTATTGTCATCCTCGATCTATTTAATGGTCCATATGGCTTCACATAGGAACCAATGCTATTCTATGTCTTTTGCCCCTGTACCCTTAAAGGTAGGTAATTTCATGTCATTCCCCATTCTGTTTCTATGTGGTGTATTATGATTTGCTGTATTACTACCACTTGGCGGTGTAAATGTAGGTGATGTAGAGGTAGTATGTACTGTCTGTGAACTACTAGATGGAGTTCCTGCGGGATTATTATGAGTCCTGGTCAGTTTCTGTGGGGTATAAGGGTGGTAAGGGATACCCCCTAATGTTATTTCTTTATTACTTTGACTCTTTTCTCTAGTACTGTCTAAACTGTCTTCAAAGAAGGGAGATTTGTGATCTACTTTATATCTTTTACCGCTACATGTGCATCCAATGTCTTCAAAATTACTCTCAAACTCTTGTGACATTACACTTACTTAACTTATTCATCTGAAAATATGTCCAGTACTCCTTTTTCATGCAATAACATCTTAAGGGACAAATTTAAAGTGTTTAGGTACTTACTGTGATATTCTGTGAAGAAGTACCTCTCTGCTTCGCTGAAACTCTTTCTTTAATCAACTGCAAACTCTGTAATGAAACCTTCTAGCAAACTCACAAGCCAGAAGTCTTCTACCCGTGAAATGGGATTATCTACGCTCCTCATGGTGTGAATCAGCTCCGGTGTCCAGACAATTTTCCTTTTCTTCTTGAATATGTGCTTATCATTCAACTTTGACAACCAATCGTACAACTCATTTGCATAGGTTGCAAAAAATATCTCATGCAGATCTGTGAAGATATGTTTCTGTAGCCAGTCCTCTGTACTAAGCCTATGATTCTTGTTTTCTTTCTCAGCAAATTCTCTTTCCTTAGACTCAACCAACTGGTTAAGTTCTTCTTTAGTAGGATGCCAATAGAACATCAACTCTTTAATTTGTTCAAAACCGGCAACGAAACCATTTGTTGGTCGTTCTGGGCAGACCCGGGTTTACTATAGTGTACGAACAAAACCTTTGGCTCACTGGCCCTTTCGGTGACAGACCACAAAATGGCCTCAAGTCTCACCCGAAGTGATCTTAGATGGGGTGGTTGAAGAATCACGTTTCCTCAACCAAGTTCTGTAGCATCCTAGGCTATTCTGACTCTAGTTAACCAGTGGGATATCTCTTAGCACAGGATATTTCTCTCTTCCTCGCTGACTCTAATATGGGACTAGCTCTTATCGCATCGCAACCCCTAGGACAATGCGCAGACTTCCTCTTCTGCTCAACTCTTAACCTGTGATATCTCACACCGCAGCTCCTTCGACAGTGCGATATCGCCTTTCTACGCCACGATATTTCCTATGGTAAGACTTAATATGCTCATCAACTCTCAAGGTATAGAGGCTTCCTCTCTGGGTATAATAGCTCAGTTAACCTTCCTTAGGATGTTAAAAAACTTCTCTTAAGCTTCTACAGTCTAACACACTTAACATCAACTATGCTCAACAATCTGAACTAAATATACAGAAGCCACTTAATACTGTAACTATTAACTGTCATGAATCAAGCACTAATAAACTCATATACAGAACACTTGATGCATTCAACTCACATTTAACCTTCTAAGTTACTATAAATTGAAGGGTAGCATACATGCGTTCATTAACTGATATACAACATTCATGTAACGAATAACAAATAACAAGCACGTAAAGCACGATCACATGAAACAGTCGCACAACACACGGATTTTACGTGGTTCACTTCCAGGGGGGGAAGTTACATCCATAGGAACTGTTTTATTATATCTTGAGAGAGTACACACAGTTCCGTTGCAACCTCTTATGCAGCTTGAGATCTTCTGGGAAAATCCGTGCACTCAGCTAGGAGCCCTTCTCTTAGATCTCTTCTCTTCCTATATTGCTTTCTTCTTACAATATACTCTTTCTCTCTCTCTCTCTCTCAATCCCTGTGGATTGTTACATTAATACTCAAGGAGTGGGCTACTGGTTACAGTAAGATAACTACAGACTCAATAACAGAACCAGAGCTCGACTCTTTCTCAAGGACACCTAGCTAGCTAACTGTCTAACTATCTGAATGTCTAGATGTCTAAATGTCTAACTGACTAAGTGTCTCACCTTTCATTATACAAAATACTTGCTTAAATAGGTGGCCCGAAGGTCTCACCGTGATACAAAAATATGGGCCTATCCCAGCAGTAACCCAAAAACCCTATTTGTGACAGTCAGCCTATCTATCCTTTGAACTACCGCTTATTGGTCACACTACAGCTTTCTGCAGTCTTCCATGATTTACGGTGCTGATCTTTGGTATGGGCGCCGCTTCCTCGGTTTCTCCCCTTCTGTCCTTTGTCTTTAATACCTCGGCCCATTGCTCCTTTTCCATTTATGAGGGTAGTTGAGCCCTCCTGTCGTCACCACTACCTTAAATGCAGTGGTTGAGCTCTCTCTTCTTGGCCGCTTCAGGTACTATTTCCTTTGACTTCCTTGTTCCGATATAGCAGCTTTTCCTGTAGCTGCGGGGCCCTGCTCCAACATGGTGGGAATTTTTTTATGACCTCCATACAATCTTTGAAGATCGAGGGAAAAAATTACCCAGTGCATAATAATTTCTAGGTAGTATCCATCCAAGAAAGATGACCACCACAAGATCTAGAGTGACAGTCATTCAAAACCACTTCATCCTCCTCATGACTTAAGTAACACCACAAAATTGCATCATTGCCACGATGGTACAATGTATCATTACTGACAAGGTAGTACTTAGCGTGATGATGAATACGACAACGTTCATCTTAGGTTGCATTGGGTTGAAAGCATCATGTTTGGAGATAGAGAATTAAATATCCATACCAGGGGTTAGACGTACTAATGAGGAACAATAATTCATTTGGAAATGAGTGAAAGGGATTTGTTTCCTCAATAATATGGGGAATATCACACATAAGCTCCGCAAAGATGAGAGACTTCTTAGAACTAGATTTTGTAAATTCCAACTCGAATTCCTGGAGAATGACAATCCAATGAGAGTATTTCCCCCCAAGCACCTGACAAGTCAATATGTAATACATGGGATTAGACTCTTCACATACCGTAGTTGTTAGGAGCAAGATGTAGTGACGAAACTTCTGGAATGCGATGACCATGCCCAAAGCTTATTTCTCCACATGTGATTATTGAATTTTAGAGTCTAGAAGACTCTTACTAAGATAGTAGATCACATTTTCATGCTTTTTCTTGTCTGTTTGAACCAAAAACATGCTGGTGGTGGATAGGGACACAACCACATATAAGTACTAATCCTTGGTATAATTGGGTGGTTGCAAAATGGGCGCATGCGTGCTGGCATGTTTGAGAGTATTGAATGCATGATGCATCATTTCATCCCAAATGAAGGGTGTATCCTTATTTAGTAAACACATGAAACAGTGGGTTTTCTCGACGTAGTTACAGATGAACCGATGTAAAAATTTTGCTTTCCCTTGCAAACTTTGGAGTTCTATAATGTTTGTAGGGGTGGGTAAGGCCAAGCTGGCTTCAATTTTCAGAGGGTTTATATGGATGCCATCCTTGGACACAATGAAACCAAATATTCAATTAGTCTTGACATAGAAAACACACTTGTGTGGGTTCGATCGTATACTGTAGTGGCAACATTGGAGAAAAATGGCTCTCAAATGATCAACATGGTGATCCCGGTGCTACGAATGAGCAAGAAATTCATTAAGGTATGGTTCCATGATGTGTTTTATGTCATGGAAAGGATAATAAATATGTAACGCACCCATATTTCCTTAAGTAAAAGACTTAGAATAAATAAAGAAATGGGGTGAATTTTTTTTCTTTTTCTCTTTAAATGTATACAATTAATCATAAACGAGATATTCATTTATTTAATAAGATTTCAAACCACACGAGTCTATTTATAACTATGGAGATGATAAGAGGATTTCCTCTCTACATGCACATTAAACATTAAAAATCTTCAGTAAAAGAAAGACAAATGAGTGTAGTAGGTCAGCAACCAAAACACATTAGACTCAAAGTTTGCATGGCATTATGATTAAGTGCATCCTAGACAAATCTTAATTTCCTACATAGGAAAGAAAATGTATAATTACAGTAGAAGATGCTTGCATTTTTCTACTAATATGCACTTGATGTAAACTCACAAGGAACTTTTAATTCCAATATTGCTCCTCATGACTCATGAGTACATAATCATTTTTCTAAACAACATCACTTAAAGCATATAAGATATTACTTGATGGAATCTTACAGACATAACACCAGTAAAATTCACAATATAAAAACCGAAGATAAAATACACAAGATGCTAGCATAGGGGAGACACAGATGTACGTGGTGCACCCCAAACTTGGGGTTACATCCACCAAAATTTGTCACCTTTTTATTAACACAAAAACAACATAACAACGCATACAAGAAACATCACACTTGATGTATTATCCTTTCCACCTTCTCACAATTTCTCATATACTCACAGAGAACCTTTACCTTATCAATGAAATCATATATTGACATCTTTTACCAATGGTTGAGGTTACCCAAAGCTCAAATAATAACACTTGTCGATATAATTATACATATGCACATCTTTTACCAATAGTTGAGGTTGACGCTTTGTAATAGGTAAGTGAGAGTTTCCCTCAATGAGTTTAGGGTTCATTTTCAAAGCATCTCAAACCTTCTTGGCTCTACCAAAGAATGTTCAATGCCAAAGCCATAGACATCGACTCGGACCAAAAATAGAGGAGTTTCTTTCAAAACATATATTGTAAGTATACTACATATTTTAGCAAAAACCCCAAACTAAAGTTAATATCAATATATATCTATATATATATATATAAATATGTATGAACTTAGTTGAGTTATAATAAAATGTAAGAAATATATCTTCTTCCTTTGTGCAAGATTAACCTACTGCCTTAGTCTTGTTGCATGGATCACCCTTATGGTCATCACGGTACATTCTGAATTTTGTTACATTATTCAACTCCTTAAATATTTTTTTTTTCTTTTCTTTTCATACTATCCCATGGAACCATGGAACATTTAAAGTACCTCCCAATGTACCTCAAAATGCAGTAGTGCAAATTTCATCTAATCTGCAACCGCAAAACTAAAAAAAGGTTCCCAACGTAACATATCAATTGTAACATGCATTGTGATGGTAGTGGACTTTATATCAAAGTATTGGAATAGCATATATAGGGTATATAAATTCAACAAGTTAGCTATCCTTGTTTTCAATGTGCTCCTTGTTTCAATGTTCTACCTCATGTGTATCACTAGCTATGGCCATGGTAATTTTATTTAGGTTCGTGTGCTCAAGCTCTGAGTGTGCAACATTGCAAATGCCTTTGCATTGTCAATTTCATGAGCTCAAGGTTTCTTTTCCATTCTGTCACTCCCATGTTGGTGATTCCCAACGCATTCCATGAACATGGGATCAGACTCTTTTCCAAATCCATTTCTTGACGAGATGAAGATTAGTGGCATGGAAAGAAATTGGCCATTGGCCATTGGTTTTTCTCAAGGAAATAGGGAGACGGTTTTTTTTTATGTTGTGTCTGGATTAAAATATAGATTTACTATTGGTGCTGGATTGACATCATCGACTAGATAATATACTGATTTAATTGAAGAAAACAATGACCAACTAAAGAAGAACACTGATCATAAGCATGTCTCTCATGCACAAAATTTGTTGATGCTGAGCCCTATACCTACAGTGAAGATTGTAGTGCAATAAAATAAGATACGAATTTTTTATTGGATTTTCTTTCCAGACTTCTACCAACTTAATTTGGCCTCAACAGGTACTTCATAACGAAGGATAACATAATGGATGCTATTGCGTAGTGAGCTACAACAAGAAAACCCCCTTGGACTTTGAAGAAATACTCCAGGAGGCCATAGATCCTTGCTCTCAGTGGAGGTAGAAATAGTATCTATCAAGGAATTTTAACAAGCCATGTAGTCCAGATCTAAGTAAGAAATCGACTATCATTCACTTAGAAGTGTATTTCAAAATTAACATTCAAATTCGTTGACATAATTAAATCCTGGCATAAAAAAATTGTAGTGAACGAAATCGATTTATTTTCTTTTAATTCTACGATGGCAAGCTCAGATATAACAATCTAGATTCATACTTTTCATAGCAGACTCCTATCCCTTAATGTAGACATCAAATAAAAGACTCCCAATTGAAAATCATGTGCATACGCTATTCATTAACACGGACTCTGATCTGTAATTTCGGATATGAATTAATAGATCGGTAAGTTAGAAACATATGCAGATATTATTTATCAATGCAAACCCAAATCTATCTACACCCATAGAGGGAAAAGATTAGATTTTAGAGGCAGGATTTGCAAAGTTCTTCGTTGCAAACCTAACACATACCTTTGGTACGAGGAGGTATAGACTCTCATTGCAAGCTATGGACTCAACCTTCCAAAATACAAACAAATTGGTGAAAGCAATTCCAGAAACTAAAACACCAAAGGATATTATTCCTAAAATATGACACATAAATCATGTATCTAAGATCTGGGGTTCATGTATCCAACGCAAATATCCTTGAAAACAAATCATAAATTGTTTCATGGACTATCGCATACATCACACACAGAACATGGGCAATGCAACGCAGCTATTTTAGGTCTGGGATAATATTAACATGTATATATAATCTACTGAAAACCTAGAACTCTAAAACAAGTTGCATATCCCATTTTAAAATGTGTAACAAGTCATTATACCCACTTGTTGTACAGGAATAAACAACCTTATAACCTAGGGTCTGGGATTACCAACTTACTTCTAAAACTTGCCGATAATTAGCTTTAGCTAAGTACAGAAAGGAAATAGGAAGAAATATTAGACTCACCCGATTACCGATGGTTGATCCAAGCTTTATCTTCTTCTGCTCTGCTTCTCTCCAAAGCTTTCAGGGATGCACCTCCTTCACCTGGAAAGAGCAAATTCTCCAAGTACAATATTATACATGTATATATAATAGGTTAGATAAACAACATATATAGTGCTTAATTTAATATATTCATCAAACCCTAATACATGAAAGAGAGACTCAACACAATGTTGGAAGAAGAATTATCTTTATTAACAATCAATGAATGAGATAATTGTACAACCCAATGCTTGAGATAAGGACTTGTTTGTAACCAAAGGACTCTGAGTTGTGTTGCTCCAAGACTTCTAAAGATATACCACCAGCATAACTTTTCTCTCCAAAATTGATTGATTAATGCCCTCCCTAAGGCCTCTATTTATACTTTGGTAAATAGAGTAGTTTCGAACGTTGAGGAGCTTGAGATCGTTGGGGTAGTTGATTATTAAGGCCCAACTAATCTCCATTAATTGTGATTTATATTTTTAATGTTGAATGGAGATGTACATGACTATTAATATAGGCAAACCACGTATGAAACACGAGTCTCTTAAAGGAAACCCGTGTATAGATATGTACGTGGGTTGTAATGGAGATAGTCGCGTACAGTATGCGAGTTGTCAATGAGAATAGTCATGTATTTATGTGAGTTTCAATGGAGATAGTCACATACACCAATCTACACTTAGAAAAATAAAATGGCAAGCTGGTTGAAGGATAAATGCATCTCGGTGTTTTGGCAAACCTCAATCCCAAAATGTCCTTTTGCGTACAAACATAAGGAATTGTCGGCACTCGGATGGAGAAGTACCATTTGGGTTGATAACATGGGTGGAAAAGGAATTCTCGGAATCAAGCATGGAGGACTGAGGGGAATCATGAAAGAGTTATGATATCAATATCAATACCTAGGAAAAGATCGACATCTGGAAGACAGGACACTGTTTGATTTCACTAAGGAGAAGACTTTTGAATAGCAGTCAAAAAGGAAGAGTAACCTCAGTCATAAGTCCACATAGGAATTGGTAAAAGAACTCAAGGGAGAGTTTGGAAAATTACAAACGAAAAATGTGTTAACGAATTTTCCAAGTAATTAGACTATTACATCTCTTAATGTGTAAATGTAAAGAAAGGATTTCCTCAAGTGAAGGACTAGTTAAGTCTCCAAATGGATTACTTATAAATCAAGTACAGTATTGAGAAATAATTATGTATTATGATAAAGAGGAGAATATTTGTTTTTCCCATAATTTCAGTTATGGTGTCGCAAAAGGACCCATTGTTTATGTTTTATGTTGAATTGTAAAATTATAACATGTTTACTAAATAAATTTTGGGAAGACCTGATCTTGTTACAGGAAAACTACACATCTTGAAAAATGGCGACTTTTGAAAAACTAGGTAAAATCGAAGGAGATCAAAACATAAAAGATGAAGCAAGAAAAGATGACTCCTGAGAAGAAGGAAATTGGATGAAAATAGGAACACAGTGGACGGTGTTATTTTTAAGGGGGAAAGGATGTAATATCCCTCTTGCATACCCCTAAATACTTTGAAATTATAAATGTTTATTGTACTTGTTCTGGTGAGGAGCTCAAGGCCAAGGTCCCCACCAAAAACAATACGTGCAGATCTATATGAGTTAATTACCTAAGTGGTAAAATTAGGAGACTTAAGACTCTCAACTAAACCCACTAAGGCTAAAAGTGAATGGTTAGGGAGCCTTAATTTGATACCATAGTCTTACATATCATCTTGATCATGGTAGTATTAGAGCTAAGGATTTTCCCTATAAGGGATTTCTACTTTGCTGAAATTTATCCCAACTAAGATACCATAGCCTAGTTACTTAACCCTAATTATGATTAATCCTTGATAGAGGGGGTTGCAATCATTTTTACGTGACATAAAAGAATCAAGGAGTTAAAATTTAAAATTAAAAAGGGAAAACAACCTGAGGAATTAATGGTTAAAAGGACTATAGGACGTAGCCCCTTGAAAAATATGGAAAAGGAAGATATCATCTTCAACATGACTCGTTTAATAATTAAATGGTGAAATACCATCTACCTAGATTAATGTACATAGAGACTTATATTATGCTTAACATATATTTGGATAATATATGAATAAAAGTATATATAAGTGTATA
>LPNX011007273.1:118880-135187 GCA_001517045.1 Pseudotsuga menziesii
GTAAACTATGGTTTCCTTAAGGATCCCTTATACTCATAACAACCAGAAACAATCCTAAAACATAGGGAGAATCCTTTGTATAAATCAAATAAATGGTGATTCCCTATTAAAGAATAATCCTTTATATATAACTTAATTAAAGTACATTTACCTATGAAGAGTATATTTTTCCTTTTTATGACAAGCAAGAAGAAATTGAATTAGTTACTCTCCACGAGAAGGATTATTAAATTGTGCAATACACATATTCTTACTTAACCTATTTTTTAGTTAAGAGGGAATATTTTAGTAAGTCTAAAAGACTGTTTTTGGTTGGGTGCATGCCCAGGAGGTTGTTAATTGACTACAAAATTAAGGGAGATAGCCTCAACAAAATTAATGGAATATTTACTGCCTTGAATTGTGGGGAGCTTCACGCACCTTAGGGAAACAACTGTTTCTTCCTTGGCTATTTAATGAGTTATGAATTTAGTTCAAAGGGGAGAAAAGAAAGAAAGGGATCTCTCTATTCTTTTGGGGGAAGGAGAGGGAAAGAGGGGTAGTTGAGAAACCCTTCATGGATTGGAGAGCTAAAATTCAGTCAATTCAAATCGTGTCTATGATTTTCAGTAGTAGTGTTATCAACCCAAATGGCATTTCTCCATTCGAGCGCCAACAATTCCTTATGTTGGTACACAAAAGGACATTTTAGGATTAAAGATTGCCAAAACACTATAGATAGGCATGACATGAGATGCATTTATCCTTTAACCAGCTTGTCATTTTATTTTTCTAAGTGTATATTGGCATACATGACTATCTCCATTACAACCCACGTACAGATCTATATGCAGGTTTCCTTTAAGAGACTTGTGTGTCATATGTGGGTTGCCTATATTAATAGTCGCGTACATCACCATTTGACTTAAAAAAATATAAATCACGATTAATGGATATTAGTTGGGACTTAATCATCAACTACCCCAACCATCTCAACCTCCTCAACCTTCGAAACTACTCTATTTCCCAAAGTATAGATAGAGGCCTTGGGGAGGGAATTAATCAATCAATTTTGTAGGGCAAAGTTATGCTGGTGGTATATATTCAGAATTCTTGGAGCAGCAGAACTCAGAGTCCTTTGGTTGCAGAGGAGTCCTTGTCTCAAGCATTGGGTTGTACACTTATCTCATTCACTAATTGTTAATAAAGAGAATTCTTCTTCCAACATTGTGTTGAGTCTCTTTCATGTATTAGGGTTTGATGAATATATTTGATTAAGCAATATATATGTTTTTTATCTAACCTATTATATATACATGTATAAGATTGTACTTGGAGAATTTTCTCTTTACAGGTGAAGGAGGCACATCCCTGAAAACTTTGGAGAGAAGCAGAGGAGAAGAAGATAAAGCTTGGATAAACTATCGGTAATCGAGTGAGTCCAGTATTTATTCCTATTTCCTTTCTGTACTTAGCTAAATCTAATTGTCTGCAAGTTTTAGAAGAAAGTTGGTAACCCCAGACCCTAGGTTATAAGGGTGTTTATTCCTGAACAGTAGAGCTGGCGACTCCGCTGGGAAGCCCAGACTGCTATGGATTAACTCTGTAGATCCTTACCTAGTCTTTGCTTTGATTCAGTGTGTGGTGTTTTATCTTGGTTTAGACTTGTAGTGGTGCTTTGAAGTCCTTTATAATTTTTCTTTTTTTGAAAAATTTAACTCCTGTACGCGGGTTACTATGCTACACAATCGTGTACAGAGGTCTATGTATGTGGGTTGCACTATTGCATAGTTGTGTACAGTACGCAGGTTGCTCTTGTACATAGTCGCGTACAAGCCTAAGCAACAATTTTTTTTAGGGTTGGGTTGCTTGTCCCTGTCCTTTTGTGGATTTTCTCTTTCTTAGTGGGATTCATTATTGGCATTGCACTATAGTTTTGATTGCCCTGTTAACCATACTTCGTGCTTTTTGTTAAGCCCTTGGTTTCTTATTGGTTGGATTGTCTTTCTTTTAGCATTTTGAAGTGGATTTTCCTGTTGGGTAATAGGTCCAAGTGCTGGTTGTATGAATTAGTGATCAGGGTTCTAGATTCCGTATATACCATTCTATTTCTGAAGTGTTGGTTTGTCACTTGCCGAGTCAATAATATCATAGTCTTTTACTCCACTTGCCTTCTGAGTAAAAAAAAACCCTTAAAATAAATGCTATAATTAAAATTTATTAGTAATTTTTGTTTTATAGGGCCATACACCTACTAGCTTAGGCTAGACTTGTCAGATAGAAAGTGTAAACTTCCCCTAAGTATTTAAATTCAGACATAGTGGGTCAATCGATAGGTAAATCCTTCTCTTTATCGATAGTATTTGGGAAGCTAATCAGGCTTGCGAATGCCCCCCTAGATTATTGGTATAGTTAAGGTAGCCTCTAGTCTCTTGACATCTAGGGTTCACACACAGGTAAACCAGAAGGCTATTTCTGGTTCACCTTAGATGGGCTTGGAAGGTAACCCTTATTGAAAGTGTAGGAGGGTGGTGGGTGGTTACTCCAATTGTACCTAAGAACCTCTTCAAGGACTCCAAGAAACTATCTTTCAGCTTTCTTCGGGAAATCATATCTTTTACCCTTTCTAACTGTTGAGACTTTAGGAATTTTCGTAGTGATTGCTCTGTGGTTTGTCTATGTTTAGCCAACCTTAGGGTTTGAAAATTCAAATTTACAATCATGGAGGACCAACCTATCAGAAGGTCATGAAGGTTGCAAAACCTTCCTCCTCTTATCACATTGGAACCTCCACCTCCCCCTCAAAGGAGAATATTGGACACAAATGATTCTTTTGAACTAATAGGAGTTAGCAAAGTTCTGGGTGAACTAGTACTTAGGGATAACCATCTTAATTTAAACACATTTGAGATAGAATACTTGCAGGATAACAATTTTGCAAGGAATTTTAATACACCTCTAGCTAACTTAAACGATCCTTTGATCGTTCAGGTTCATCCTTTTGATCCACCTATGATTGGTGTCCCTGTGGGCAGGATAATGTCTAATGCAGAAGAAAGTTCTTTTACCTTCACCTCAGCTGCTCTGGCTGAAGGGGTGTTACTTCCCCTGGTAAGTACCCCTAGACCAAGCATACCTACTACCCCCTTAACGCCAACAAGCCTAGTGGTTCTACCACCGGCTCCCACAATCCTAGTAGGTGCTTCTGGTGGTATGGTAACTGGGATTCCTAGTGTACCTATAGTTCCAACCTCCTTCACACACACTGCCCAGAGTGGTCCTATAGGATCCTCAGCTTTTGTCCAAGGATTTCCTTGGAATGGGGGGCACATTCACCCATCCACTCCATATGTAGGCCCATCACCCTCTTATGTAGGGGTGCAGTTTGGAAACACTAACCCTTATTGTCAAGGTTTCCAAACTCCAGTTTATGCTCCGTTCACAAGCTCTCCCTTTTTTCTTTTTAGCAGAGGGATACCTGCTCCTGTATTTAAAACCCTAGTTTTGACTGGGGCAGCCAGAACCTCTTATACTGCACCTTACACAAACAATCCTTTGGCCTATGGATGGAGCCCTTTTCAAATCAACCCATCCACTTGACAACCGAAAACAAGGGGCAACCCATCCTTCACATATGGGAACATGGGGGCAAGTCCCTCTAATCCCCAAACTGGTACTTTTAGTGCTCTGGTTAGACCTAAGCTTCCTTTCCTGGCAACGTTAAACTTGCCATATTTGTCTAAACTAATGAATGACCTAGTGAGGCATGATCCCTCTTGGCCACCTGTCCCTACCAAGTTTCCCTTGGACATTCCAAAATTCAAAGGGAAAGTTGGTGAAGATCCTAGGGCTCATGCCACCACTTTTCATTTATGGTGCTCTTCCAACTCACTGAATGAATATTCAGTTCGGTTGAGGTTGTTCCAAAGAACATTGATGAGTACTGCAACAAAATGGTACATTGAGTTGCCTTATACTGCATTTAGTAGTTTTTGGGACTTAGCTAATGCATTCCTTAGTCACTTCCAGCTTCCTGTCCGATATGATTTCAAAACGGACTTGTTATCTACCTTCCGGCAGAACAAGGCCACCCATATCTTGGATCACATCCAAGAGTGGAGGAGGTGGAAGAGCCTTATTAAAGCCACTATTCCTCCTGAGTTCTTATTAGAATGGTTCCTTAAATCCATATTGCCTTATATATCTAAGGACGTATCTACTTTAGGAGTGACGAATGAGGAAGAAGCTATCCTCAGGGCCCAGCAACTAGATTTGATATATTCTCAGTCTAGGATCTTATATGAGATTATCCCTGAGGCACCAAGGCCAACACATGATGCAGAGAAACCTAATACTAGACCCCATGCCAATGGTGTGGTTGGTTCTGTAAATTATCTGACTGTAGAATCTTTATATAAACAGCTCCATGAGCTGTCCGTCAAACATTCTACGGTGGAGGAAGCAAAGGCTGCCCCCTCACCCCAAAATGCAAATGTTTTTGCACAAACCTCTCAGAAGGGAAATCAGCAGCCCGATGGGAAAAAGAAGAGAGGAAAGAAAGGGGAGGGAAATCAAAACAAGCAAAAACCCACAAACAATGTTGATGGGGGAAAGAAAAAAAAGAAGGTGAAATTCCCATGTAAGTTGTGCCATGAATATCACCTCACCCATCTTTGTCCCCTTATGGAACAAGCTCTGAAGCTATTAAAAGCTCAACAACTGGCAATCCTGAAGGATCCTTTTCCCCAAGGACAGAATTCAGCTTCAGCTTCGAATATAGCAGGGGGCACTCCAAATTCCCCTAACCCCAATTATATCAACATGGTTCGATCTCAAAGTTTACTATAGACCAGGAATAAGAACTATGAAAAAGATACCTAGGAGATGGGTAAGTCCGTAGGTCAAACTTATAACCCTCTCACAATTGAGAAACCTACCGAAATTATGCCCAAGATACCGAAAGGTGTCTTTAAGAAGACTTTTTATAATCCTAATGCCAGGGCCATAGCAAACTACTCCGTAGTTGAAGACTTAGCCCATACACCTTATGCAATGTCGACTTCAGAGGTGTTACAGAGTTTTCCCACCCAGCGGGATGCAGTCTTAGAAGCCTTAGGTAGTATGGACTCATCGAGTCTCATGGAAAAATTTAATTTGTCTGATGTCATAAATTCCCCTACCATATCATGTAGCCTTGTCAATAGATGTCATCCATGGTGGAAAGACCATTGGAAGGGCAGTTATCGATGAGGGTGATTCTATATGTGTTTTTTCCTTGTCATGTTGGAAAGCTCTTGGATCCCTAGAGCTAGTCCCATCAAACACCCTGCTTACTGCTTTCAACGGAAGGTCATTCCATCTGCATGGTATCCTACCATCTTTTGAAATTAAGCTGGCAGGGAAAGCGGTGTCTATTGAGGTGGAGGTGATTGATGCACCTTTGGACTATAATTTTATCTTGGGAAGAAGCTAGACTTATGCCATGTCTATTATTGCATCGGGCGTCTTTCAGGTGGTAGTGTTTCCACACGAAGGGAAGTTGGTTACTATTGACCAACTCAATTTTACTCGAAAAGGCCACATGGAATCTAATGAGTCCACCATGCCATTGGTTGATTAGTTCAAACCTGGCTTAGAGAGATTAGGGGCTGGAATGTTTGCATCATTGATGGGCACATTTGATCTTCCAGCTCCTATTAATTATATAGGTTCTACTCATGTGGGAAAGTCCATAGCCATAGTTGTTGATAGGACTAATCCTTGGGTTCTCCCTTCCCACGTTGAACTTGAAGTGCCCTTATCGATAATGGAAGTGGATTATCAAGATATCACCAATACCACTGTTGATCCCATTCCGGTCCCCCTCACAGTCTTAGAGGAATTGGAAGAAGTCTATCTGCCTGCCTGGGAAGAAAACTCTTTGCATTCTACAGATTGTTTAGATATGTTTTTACCTTCTGATGAAGCCATTCTAGAAGCTCCGTGTGGATGAGATAAGATCTATGAACATCTTCACCATTGATCCTATTTTCTTCCAGAGTTAAGCATGATATAGAATCAAGATTTTCATATGAGACTGGAAGATGATTTTGATATGCCCATCAATCCCTTACCAAGGGAAGGAATGTTTGTTGAGGGGAATATGGAAAATATTTCTGCTACCATCCCTATCAAAATCTCTGTAAACAATGACATTGTGGAAAATATACATATCAGCGCAAACTGCTCTCCTAAGGAGATTGCGATCTATATGACCTTGTTTAAGTAATTTCACGACGTTTTTTCCTGGTCATATGAGGAGATTCTAGGCATTGATCCATCCATAGTCGAGCACGAGATCCAAACATACCTTGATGCTAAACTTGTTTGGAAAAAGTTGAGGCCTTTTAACCCGCATAAATCAACGACGGTGAAGGATGAAGTGGAAAAAATGTTGAAAGCTAGTTTTATTTATCCCATAGCTTTGATGGACTGGGTATCCAACCCTGTTCCTATTGATAAAAAGAAAGGGACCATACGCGTTTGTACTGACTTTAGAGATTTAAACAAAGCCTGTCCTAAGATCAAATTATTGATTCTTGCATGGGAAGTGAAGTCTTTTCATTTATGGATGGTCTCTTCGGATATAATCAAATTCAAATTAAATCGGAAGACCAACATAAAACAACTTTCATTTGTCCTTGGGGTACCTTTGCATACAAGAAAATGCCCTTTGGATTGAAATATGTTCGGGAAGATTTCAGCGGGCAATGCATTTTTGCTTTCATGATATTAAATCCATTGTTGAACCTTACCTTGATGATCTTCCTGCACATTCTCGTAAGAGGATCGATCATCCAAATCACTTGGGTTTTATTTTTGAACGATGCAGATACTATAAAATTTGCTTGAATCCCCACAAGTGTGTGTTCTGTGTCAAGTATGGGAGATTGCTTGGATTCATTGTCTCTAATAGAGGCATTCAGGTGGATCTGTTGAAAGTTGAGGCCATTGTAAATCTGCCTCCTCCTCGTTCTATCAGGAAACTTCAAAGCCTGTAGGGGAAGTCCAATTTTCTTTGATGTTTCATTGTAAATTATGCCAAGATTACTAAAGGTTTCGTGCACCTATTAAAATAGGACACCCCATTTGTATGGGATGAAACTCCATAACTTGCATTCGAGGCATTAAAAAAATCTTTGTTGTCAGCACCATTATTGCATCCACTAGATTACTCTATGGATTTTATATTGTATCTGGCCACGTCTGAGTCGACCATAGGGGTGGTCCTAGTCCAGGAGGATGATAAGCTAAAAGAGCATGTCATTTACTATCTTAGCCATGCTTTAGCCGGACCTAAACTGAGGTACTCCCATGTCGAGAAGTTGGCCTTAGCAGTTGTTTATGCTCTTCAAAGGTTATGTCACTACATCTTACTAAGGACTATGACGGTAGTAGCAGATGTTAATCCTTTTCAATATATTTTGTTCCGATGGATAGTTGGAGGCAAATTCAACAAATGGATAGTGATTCTCCAAGAGTTTGACTTGCATTTTCAATCCTACAAATCCAAACAATCCTTAGTTTTTGCTGAGCTTATTGCATAATTTCTAGTAGAAGAGGATGTAGCTATTGAAGAAGACTCATTCCCAAATGAGCACATATTTTTTATTTCCACCTCTGACCCCTGGTATGGAGATATACTTATATTTCTCCAGACTTTGAAGTATCATGCAGCTTTCTCGTGGGAATAATGACGTAAACTACGCCTACATTCCAAGAACTACCTCATCACAGGAGATACTTAATACCGTAGGGGGGTAGATTCTATTTTGCGTCGATGTCTTACCCAGGAGGTGTTAGTTTTTCAACATTTAAGCTAGCATTATGTTAGGATATTTTCACTGAGAGAATAACAAGCACAACAATAACATAAGCACACCACAAGAGACAAGAGACACAAAGAGTTTTGATCGGGGAAACCATAAATGGAGAAAATTATGCAACTTCCTCAAAGATAGAATCACCACAAGATGTAAGGCCCCAAAACAGTAAGATGCACTCCCGACAGCAGTAGTCTTCTAGTCCCAGTATATTTCCTTCTCCACTAGTGCGCCACACTTGAGAGAGCAAGTGATGTGTTGTACAAGTAATAAATAGAGAGACTCTCACTCTCTATTTATATTCTTCCGTTCACTTAAAGTGCACTTAATCACGTAGGATCAACTTACAATTACTTACTCGAGCCTACACCTTAATTAGTGTATAATAACTCAAGTGCCCCGAAACTGTGGGGACTTACCTAATGACTTGACAAGACTTATTTACATTATTAATCCTCCCGATCGAAACATCGGGGCATGACAACATGACTCAAATACATAATAGAAACATCTTGGAAGAAACATCGGGTTACAATACATAGAAGAATACATTCTAAAGTTACATATACATCAACACTCCCTCTTAACTAGGAAGGTATTCTTTCAACATGATTTTCAGCACTGGTCTTCTTCTCTGTATCAACTGGAACATATTCGTCTTCAAGTCTTCTTCATCTTCAAGCCATCTTCAACTTCAAGTCATCTAGATCTAGATCATCTCTCTATCTGGATCATCATAGAACTGGATCTGGATCATCATATAACACCATCACTGGATCTGGCTCATCACTCGATCTGGATCAGCATCACTGGACTAAATCTGGATCATCACTGCTGGATCTGGATCATCACTCGATCTAGATCTATAGGAGTCATCATAACTGGATCTGAATCATAGCTCGATCTGGATCATCCCTGGTCATCATCATGTGTTTACTATCTCATCATAGGAAGTTCTACAGAGCCAACCCTTTTTCATGCTGGTTGTAGGCCTAGCCACCAGGTAGGTCTTCTCCCAGCACTTACATCTGACCTGCTCGTCAGAAAGGCACGCCCAGCACTCACATCTAATCATGTAGTAAAGTACAATCCCATCAGAAAGGCTCAGCACTCACATTCACTAGCATGATAGGACATCACATCACTAACATCTATGAAATGGCTCTGCACTTATATCTGACCTACTCGTCATAATTTCACATCCATCCAGGTGGGAACACATCCTACCACAGTGATGAATGAATTTCACCCAGGCCAGAGCCCCTCCTACCACAGTGATGAAATATTTTCACACATTCACCCAGGCCGGAACACATCCTACCACAATGATGAACGACTCTCACCCAGGCCGGAGCCCCTCCTACCATAGTGATGAGAGATTTGTGCACTCATATTTGACCTGGTAGGAACTGAATCCTACACCCTCGTCAGAATGGCCCCCAGTCCCTGACTGAGCTACCTGGTAATGGACCAGGTGCCTCCACTCTCCCTGAGAATGGCAGTTTCCCTTACATCTGTCCTACTCGACAGAATGGCCAGCACTCACATCTACCATGGAAGGGACTTAATCCTTTAGCCATGAACAAAATGGCTCATCCCTTACATCTGACCTACTCATCAGAATGGCTCTCTCAGTCCCTGACTGAGTGTTCCTGGTAACTGACCAGGTGCCTCCATTCCCAGAATGGCAGTCAGCACTCATATCTGACATGGAAGGAACCAAATCCTCTCACCATGACAGAATGGCTTAGCCCTTACATCTGACCATGGAAGGAACCAATCCTCTCACCATGTTAGAATGTCTATGGGTCTCATCACTTTCTCTTGGAAGGAACCTCGATCTGGAGAACACCAAGTCTCTCTCTGAAGTACTCGAACTTCAGTCTAGCCAATGGCTTCGTCAATACATCAGCTATCTGTTCCTCCAGTGCAACATACTGGAGCTTCACTGCTACTCTCTGCACCATATCCCTGATATAGTGATACTTGATCTCGATATGCTTCGACTTGTCATGGAACACTGTATTCTCTGACAACTTCACGCAACTCTGGTTGTCACAATGTATACAAGTAGCATCCAACTGGAGATCAAATATATCAGACAGTAGCTTCCGCAGCCATACTACCTCACAACTAGCTGAACAAGCTGCGACATACTCTGCTTTAGCTGTACTCAGTGCCACACAGGATTGCTTACTGCTAAACCGAGAGATCACACCTGATCCCATACTGAAGCAACACCCTGAAGTACTCTTCTTGTCGATGGCACTACCTACCCAATATGAATCAACATAACCCTCCAGGTTAATCTTCTGATTCACATAATGCTTGATCCCATAATCAATTGTACCCTTCAGGTACCTCAGAATATGCTTTGCAGCAGTCAAGTGAACACTTCTCGGATCTGTCAGGTACTTGCTCAAGGTGTTCACAGCAAAGCAAATGTCTGGTCTCGTGTTCGTCAGGTACATTAATGACCCAATCATCTGACGATACATCATAGCATCAACTGACTCTGATGAAGCATCACTCAATAGATTTAGGTTCGATTCCATAGGTGTAGCCAAAGCCTTACAGTCCATCATCCCAAATCTCTTCAGGATCTCTATTGCATACTTCCCTTGTCCAAGGAAGATCCCATCTGTACTCTGCCACACCTCCATACCTAGAAAGTAATGCATCATCCCCAAGTCCTTCATTTCGAACTCATCAGCAAGCTTTCTCTTCATATCAGCAATCAACCCATCTGTACCTGTCACAAACAGATCATCTACATATAGTAGGAGTATCACTGGGTTTCCATCTTCAACCTTGTAGTAAAGGTTGGAATCTGCTTTACTTTTGGTAAAGCCCAAACTGGATAGAAATCTATCAATCCTGCCGTACCAGGTCCTGGGTGCCTGTTTCAAACCAGACAGGGCTTTCTTCAATCTGCATACATGAGACTCTCTGTCATGTGTCTCAAAACCGAGTGGCTATTCTACATACACTTCCTCTTCTACTACACCATTCAAGAAGGCAGTCTTGACATCCATCTGGTGTATCTTCCACTTTGTCATTGTAGCCAGAGCAAGTACTGACTTGATGGAAGTGTATCTAGCTATAGGTGCAAAGGTCTCTTTGTAGTCTACTCCCTCTTTCTGAGAGAATCCTTGAGCTACAAATCTTGCCTTATACTTTTCAATGCTACCGTCCGCAGCATGATTGATCTTGTAGATCCATTTGGAAGTGACAACTGACTTCCCTTTTGGTCTCGAGACAACATCCCAAACATCATTCTTCATGATTGATTGATATTCTTCGATCATAGCATCCTTCCATTCTTTCTGATCTGTCGCTTCTTCGTAACTGGAAGGTTCTTTATCAATGAAATCACATAGTAATGCTACATACCTGGAATTAGATCTGGTCCTCTTTCTTTCTCTGTGATTCTCTTCTGGAGCCCCATATCTTTCCGCACCTTGGATAAGTTCACGTACCCAAGCAGGTTTTCTCTTATGAGGATTCTTCTCCAGAGGTGGATCTACAGGTCTTTGTGGTTCCTTGGACTCTCGATCTTCTTCTTGAGCTTCTTCGTTCATGATTGTGTCATGAGTTCTGGGTACTTCTGCTTCCGCTTCTTCAGGTTCTTCCACAGGTCTCTTTCTGGATTTGATGTAAGCTATGCCTTCATCAAATGTTACATCCCTGCTGATGTCAATCTTCTTGTATCCTGGAAAGTAGATTCTGTAAGCCTTCAAGCTTTCAGAGTATCCCACAAATATGCCCTTCTTTCCTGAAGGATCTAATTTTGTTCTCTTCTCTTTTGGAATGTGTATGTATACTGGACAGTCAAATATTCTGAGATGGATGACTTCTGGTTTCTTTCCAGAGAAGACTTCTTCTAGAGTCTTGTTCTCGAGTACTCTATGTGGAGTACGGTTCTGTACATACACCGTTGTTCTGGAAGCTTCATCCCAAAGATGCATAGGTAGATCTTGATCATGAAGCATAGCTCTTACAACTTCCATGATAGTTCTGTTCTTCTGTTCTGCAACCCCATTCTGTTGTGGATTATAAGGAGTGGACAAATCCCTCTTAATCCCTGATTCTTTGCATAACTCCTTGAATTCATTTGAAGTGAATTCTCCACCATTATCTGATCGAATGGTCTTGATATTCTTTTCAGTGTGGTTCTCGATCAAGGATTTGAATTCCTTGAACTTGTTGAATACTTCATCTTTGTTCTTCATAAAATAAATCCATGTCTTTCTAGAAAAATCATCAATAAAAGAAACATAGTATGCATACCTACTAAGTGAGTTTGATGACATAGGACCGCATACATCGGAGTGGATGATTTCTAGAATGCTATTGGCTTTGCTTTCGCTGCTCAGAAATGTCTTCTTCATATTCTTTCCTTTCGCACATCCTTTGTAGACCCCATCATGTTTTGCTTGAATTTTTGGAAGACCTTCGACAACTTTACTTGCAATAGGCAGTGCTCTGTAATCCACATGTGCAAGTCTTCTATTGCAAAGGTCATTTGGCTCTACTATGTCATGGATCAAGGCTTGTTCTGGATGGCCCTTCAATTTGTACAAGCCTCCTTTTTGCTCTCCAATTACTACTGCATCATCGATAGTATTTCCTTTTGGCTACATGATGACTTGACCATCTACGAATGCCACCCGCATTCCTTTTGCATCTAATGCTGAAATGGATAGAAGGTTCTTCTTTAGTCCTGGCACAAACAATACTTCTTTCATTGTTAGGGACTTACCAGAATATAGCTTGTATGAAGATTCCCCACTGCCTTTTATTGGATATTGGTAGTCATCTCCTAGTTTCACCTTGTGAGGTGATTCATGTTCTGACAGTTTTACAAAAGATTCCTTGAATCCCATCATATTTTTGGAAGCACCAATCTCTATGAGCCAATCATCACTTCCATGAGTAATGTTACCTGTGAGAGCTGATATCAGTACATATTCATCCTCGCTTGAAGAATCTTCACTTTCATATCTGGATCTCTTTCTGGATGGTTCATCATCCTCTGCAGCATGAGCATGATGTGTTCCTTTGTTTCTTTTCTTCATCTTCTTCTGTTTGTTAGGACAATCTTTTGCAAAGTGTCCTGCTTCATCACAAGTATAGCATATGACCCTAGACATATCTCTTTTAGGATTATCTTTGTAAGTAGGCTTACCTCTGGTATGATGATTCTTCTTTCTTGATGACTTGGAGTGAGACTTGGAGCATACTGTAAGAGCTTGGTCTTCACTTCCCATCTTCTCTTCCCGAGATGCTATCCGAGCTTCTTCTTGAGAGCATTCTTCCCATAGTCTGTTGAATTTGACTAATTTCTTTCTGGCATAGATTCCTTGAATGAAAGCATCCCATGACCTAGGGAGGCCATTCAAAGTAGTCATGACAATATCTGCATTTTCCACTTCTTCATCAACAAATTCTAATTGTTCCTTGATTTGAGAAACCCTTGTGAAGTAAGACTGGATGGTTTCTGCATTCTCAATCTTCACATTCTTCAGCTGGTTCCTCAGGGTCATCTTCCGATTAATCTTCTTTCCTTCAAACAATTTGGTTAGGGCATCAAACATAGCTTTAGGTGTCTTGAGAGAGGACACCTGAGGGATGATATGATCCTTAATAGAATCAGCAATGATCCTCTTTGCCATAACCATCTTCTTCTTATATAAGGCCTTTTCCTCATCTCCTTCTGGAACTGGAACCTCCTCATGAATGTAGGAGTCTAATTCATTCTCTTCCAGGACCAGGGAGATCCTATACTTCCAAGCTAGGAAGTTATTAGCTCCCTCAAGCTTTTCATCAAGCTTGGTATGATGAGACATCTTCAAATAAGAACCTCAAATGGAAATACAAAAGATTTTAGATCTTACCAGGTTCAAGATGTCGGATCTGAAACTTGAGCTGAAATCCTGCAAAGCTAGTTCAGGAGCAACTAGGGTTTTGCTTTCCCGGAGTTCTGTCCACCCAAATGCCTTCAAATTTGTTCCTAACTTTGATTTTGGGGAGGAGATCAATCTAGGCCTGGGCTCACTGAAAAATTCCTCTTCTGTAAAAATCCCTAATTTTCGACCCTAGTGACAGGTCCAAAACTGAAAAACTTCAGAATTGATTTCTGTTTCGACAGAAAGATGCGCCCTAGGGAGGAGAGTAAGTCCACCTTACTTTTGCTGAAAATATATGGAGGAAGATCCACAAACTAGGAAGCCCTAGTCTCCGCAGCTGCACAGTGTCTTCTTCTCAGGTTAGCTCTGATACCATGTTAGTTTTTCAACATTTAAGCTAGCATTATGTTAGGATCTTTTCACTAAGAGAATAACAAGCACAACAATAACATAAGCACACCACAAGAGACAAGAGACAAAAAGAGTTTTGATCAGGGAAACCATAAATGGAGAAAACCCTGCAACTTCCTCAAAGATAGAATCACCACAAGATGTAAGACCCCAAAACAGTAAGATGCACTCCCGACAGCAGTAGTCTTCTAGTCCCAGTATATTTCCTTCTCCACTAGTGCGCCACACTTGAGAGAGAAAGTGATGTGTTGTACAAGTAATAAATAGAGAGACTCTCACTCTCTATTTATATTCTTCCGTTCACTTGAAGTGCACTTAATCATGTAGGCTTAAATTACAATTACTTACTCGAGCCTACACCTTAATTAGTGTATAATAACTCAAGTGCCCCGAAACTGTGGGGACTTAACTAATGACTTGACAAGACTTGTTTACATTATTAATCCTCCCGATCGGAACATCAGGGCATGGCAACATGACTCAAATACATAATAGAAACATCCCGGAATAAACATCGGGTTACAATACATAGAAGAATACATTCCGAAGTTACATATACATCAACACGAGGAAGCGGATATTGTCCTAAATTATGCCCATAGTGGAGCGTGTGGGGGTCATTTATCTGGGTTAGCAACGACCCAGAAGATATTATGTGTTGGTTATTTCTAGCCCATAGTCTTTAAAGATTGTGTGGAAGCAGTGAAACGCTGTCATCCTTGTCATCTTTACACCAGAAAAATGCAGTGACATCGTGCTCCGTTATTTCCTGTCATCTCAATGGGCCCCTTCATGAAGTGGGGATTGATTACGTGATGTGTAACCCAGCCTCAGCTAGGGGGCACAAATATACCATTGTTGCTGTGGACTATTTTACAAAATGGGCAGATGCAATGCCCACCTTTAAAGCTAATGGGGAAACTGCAGCTTTCTTCTTGTTCAATCAAATTATTGCACGATTTGGTACACCTAAAGTGATTGCCAATGACCATGGTAGTCATTTCTAAAATAGCATGATGGCTGAATTGATCACTATGCTAGGATTTAGACAAGAACATTCATCTTCGTTCTATCCTCAACAAAATGGTCAAGTCAAGGTTGTTAATAAAACTTTGAAGACTATCCTCAAATGTACTATTAATGCAGCCCATTCCAACTGGCATATCATGCTATATCCTCCACTTTTTCCATATCGGACTAATGTAAAAATTTCTATAGGGTTTTCACCCTTCCAACTCATCCATGGAGTGGAAGCTGTTACCCCGATTGAATTTGAAATCCCATATTTAAGAATTGCTATTCATGTGTTACCTGATATGAATGAGCTTGAAGAATGTCTATTACATTTAGAACACCTTGATGAAAAACATAGAGATGTGGTGATAGCAAACCAAGCTCATAAAAATAGGGTCAAAAGACAATATGATAAATCGGTCAAGCCTCAAATTTTCTCTGAGGGGGAACTTGTTTTTCTCTAGGACCAAGACAAAGAACCCCTGGGGGAAGGAAAGTTCAGGTCTATGTGGTTAGTACCTTATATCATGTTGAAAGTGTTAAATAAGGGTGCATATGAATTGATATATTTCGATGGGGATAAGCTTGCTGAGCCTAGAAATGTGCTTGACTTGAAAAAGCACTAAGCTTAGGACTAGCACTTTTTCTTGCATTTTATTGTATGTATTTTTATGTACACTAGATCATTGATTTGTGTTTTTATATACCATCTACTGGTTGTTTCAGATGTCTTCTGAGAGGTTCATAGGTTTCGCTGATGGTGCCAGTCGCCACACTTGTAATTTAGCTTCAGCTGCATGGGCTATTTATTCTCCCTCGGGATAGTTAGTTGCCTCAGGAAGCACTTTGCATAGGTCCTGCCTCCAATAATGTGGTTGAATATAGGGCTATCATTGAGATTCTATGGGATTCTTTGTCACGTGGTATCACTCAGCTAGAAGTCCAACTGGACTCTCAACTGGTGGTTTCCCAGCTCAATCGGGCTTATCAGGTGCGGAACCCTATTCTATTGCGTCAGTTTATGCAAGTTAGATTATTGGAAAGAAATTTTGAGTTCATTACATTCAATCATATTCCAAGGAATCAAAATTCATTAACTGATGCATATGCTAATTACATCTTGGATTGGAAT
>LPNX011007273.1:135535-153775 GCA_001517045.1 Pseudotsuga menziesii
ATATACAAAAAATATACAAAATATGGATCGAAGTCCATCAAATGCTCCTAGATCTAAGCTGGACCACCCTGGTCCCCCCGGTCACCCTACACTCTAGCTTCTTCATCCTCCTTGACTTCAATAGCCTCAACAGCATTTATGTACACAAGTACTACTTTGGCTACTCGCCTCAGAAGGTGTATCTAGACAGGTGGTACACCAACCACTAAATCCTGCATGATAGCTGGGATGTACTCAATTTGTAAGGTAGGTACTCTCTGGGTAAGCCTGGCCAACTTCGCCTCAAGAACCCTAATCAAGCCTTGGTCTTCTCCCAAGACAGAACGCACATACATGCATGGATTCTCTTCAGGGAAGACTGGTCCAATATCTGCATTTTGACATTTTAAAAGGATTAGAAGTCTTATACATATGTAGATATCTCTATATTTAAAATTCATAAAAAAAAATTTAAAAAAATTGAAAATAAAAATTACCTAACTCTCCCCATGCTCCTCTTGGAGAGAGGATGAGGTCAGTATCACCACGGAAATCCATTCTAGCATATGGAAACTACTTCAAAGCTAGAAATTGTTGCTCCCACCAAAAGTATAAATCATCATCATAGATGCTCTGCACCGATCCACCACCTTCCTAGCAGAGGAAAATATCTCCCCACCTACTCATCCTAGGTTGATGAGGAGAAAGAACTGGTAATGGCACTATAGGACTCAATCCCGACACTCTCTCAAAGAAGAACGCTACTAGTATGCTGGAATAACCAAAATTCTTGCTTCTACCTCTTTTGCAATCAAAGAGTTGTTTTCTCATAATCAGGATCACTCCTGAGCACCAGTCATATAGGGCTCCCTACATACAGTCTATTGCTAGCTTCATCTAGTTCCGAGTTGAAAGATGAAGTGATGATTACCTTGCAACCCTCACTATAGTGCTCTCCAACACCTGTAAAGGAATGTTGCGAATGTGAACACTATGGATGCAGCTACCCCTCTTTTTCATGCCTGTCTCGTAGTATATATCAATATAGTTTTGTACACCTAGAGGGTCACTGCCTCTGTCGGTTCCTTCCAAGTTCACTGGAGCTCCCCATCATGATAAACCAGTAATAAAATAGACATCCTTAGAAGTAATCTCCAAAGACTCACCTTGAAGGTCAAACATGCCCAAATCATGATCCCAATAATTTATCAAGAACTCCAAGAGGCGGACATTGGCCCACATGGGTGAGGTACAGAAAAACTTCAATAACCCACTTTGATGTAAAACATTCACTGTGGGGGAATCTTGAAGAGCTTCTTGGTCCATGTCTTCATGTTTTCTCTCCCTCCACTCAAGCACCATCTTTCAATCTAATAACCAAGCAATTGCCAACCATCAGATTCATACAAAATTTGAAATTTTTGACCCTACATATTCTTTTTTCACCTCACGCAGCATACACGACTGTCTTTTAAGGCAAGCCACATACTGTATGCGACTGTCTTTTAGGCAACCCGCATACAGAACACATGTACATGACTTTTAATATAATAAACCCACGTACACATCGTTGATTTTTTGAAGGTGTATAAAAACATGAAATTAGGGCTCAATTTTGACAATTGCTTGGATCAAATGAAAGAGCATGGAGTGTAGTTTTACCTGACACTTGCATATTTGGGAATGATCCATCGGATCATCCACACCGAGCAATCAAAGGTAGAGGTGAAAACTTCTCTCTTTTGGTTAAAAATCAAATGGTGAGTTTTTATTTATGTTTTGAACTATTTATAGAAAATTTACTTTTCAAGTGGTTTTTTCCCTATAGTTCATCATTTTTAAAACTAATACCATATCTTTTCTTCCATGTGACAAGTTTATAATCATTTTTAAGGTGTTTTTGCTCATATAGGATGGTTTTTTGTCGTTTTTGCATGCATTCTTCATTTATACCTACTCCATCTTAAACCTAGCATGAACATTTTGACCACAGACTACGGTATTTTTAACCATTAGCTCCTTGTCTTTACCATTGTTCTTTCGTGGATAGGGCTTTCCTCCCATGAGTGTCCTCATTTAGAACCCATTTTGTTTTTCGATACTCATGTTGCAGCTATCTTATGTTCAAGGGAATATTTTTAGCTATTTTTCACACCAAATTGAGCCTCATTTTGGTCTCTTTTTACAAGCTATCCCTTTATAGGACTCCCCGCCCTTGTGAATTTTCTTTAGGCCCAGGTCTAACTCATTAAAATAGACTTGACTACTGAGTAACCTTATCCGTTCAAGCTCATTGAGAATACGTGAATGGGCATCCACATTGGTGGTAGGTTATATCTTTCTTGGACCATGTGGAATAATATGAGAAAGGATCGCTCTTTTTCCTATGGAATTGAGAAGAGTATTCTCAGGTACAGGTTTATCACTTTTCCAGACCTAAGGGAATAAACTTACGGAAAAGGAATTCCCGGTATGAGCTTAGTTTTCTCTTTTTCATGCTCTATAACTAAACATGAAAAATATTCTGAGTGTACTTTGTGTCTTTGTCATGCTCGTTAAACACCAAGAACAAAGCATCAAGTTTATTATTGTAAGCCCCATTTCTCATACTCAAATGGATCTTTCCGAGTGATCTTGCTTTCCTTCACACTTGTTAAACTCAAGCTATATGTTGCTCTCAAAGGAGCGTTGGGTAGGTGGTAATTTAACCTTTTTCGGACCTCCCTGACTAAGTAAGAAAAAAGGTTCACCTTCTCTTCTACTGTTAGCTAGAATATTTCACCTCCTGCGGACAGCAAGGTGTTCCACTGGTCTAAATGGTTCAGATCTAGAACAAATATAGGATAGAGGTTGAAGACTCTCCCCACCGTAGATACCTGGAATGTAATGCTTTGATCATTACCTTATGTACCTGCAATAATATTCAACACGCAAACATATCGAAACCACCAGAATAGAATCTACTAATATATGTTAGTGACTAAGGAATCTAACAACATACATGTGAAATCATACAAAAACAATATATGTGGGACAGAAATCAACTTGCATTAAAGAAATATGAAGAAGTTTACAACCAATCCTTAGTGTTGACATGCATCTCCATGAAACCAAGCATTCTCATCCCCATAAGCTCCGACTGTAGCTCTCTCTATGCTCTCCATTTATATGGACCAAGTGATCAATCCAATAGCATAACAATACCTCAAGGGTTCTCCCCCTCAACCATGGTCTGAAGCTTGTATTTATAAGGATTTATGGATGGAGATGGTTGAGAGATTAGTGGGTGAGGTGGCCTCCAAGATTCTAGGATGGGGGGTCTTGAGCTCAACAGACCCATAACAGTAGGGATAAGGGAGGACACGAGGCTTATCATCTACAAGCCTCGAGAAAATTATCTTTTGCCCTTTTTACCCAGGGTACAACATTTCTCCTTCAATAACAGAGTGGTTTTGGTAATAACTGCTTATGGACCAAGGGCCATAAGTGGTGGCACCGCTTGTGGGAAACAGGGATGGGCGGTGGGAACAAGGGTACTGCTCCTGGATAACAAGGTAAGCATGGTGATGGGAATTTGTATGAAAGATTGACATTTAGTATGGGTTTCCACTCCAGAAGCTGGGATTCAGGGCAAGCAAGTATGTCAAATGTCTTATCACATGATGGTGACAGGATTTTGGTATAACAAGATGCCCCCCAAAGCATGAGTCTTAGAGGGATAAGATAAACGAGAGCTTTGATAGAACAAATAATTGCCATGAGATGAAAATATTGGCTTGATCAGAGCAAGTTTTCAAGTAGGCATCTATAGTACATCAGTATATACTCAAATGGATCTTTCTGAGTGATCTTTCTTTCCTTCACACTCGTTAAACTCAAGCTATATGCTGCTCTCGAAGGAGCGTTGGGTAGGTGGTAATTTAACCTTTTTCGGACCTCCTTGACTAAGTAAGAAAAAAGGTTCACCTTTTCTTCTACTGTTAGCTAGAATATTTCACCTCCGGTGGACAGCAAGGTGTTCCACTGGTATGAATGGTTCAGATCTAGAACAAATAGAGGATAGAGGTTGAAGACTCTCCCTAGACAATGTAGATACTTGGAATGTAATGGTTTGATCATTACCCTATGTACCTGCAATAATCTTCAACATGCAAACATATTGAAACCACCATAATATAATCTACTAATATATGTTAGTGACTAAGGAATCTAACAACATACATGTGAAATCATACAACAACAATATATGTGGGACAGAAATCAACTTGCATTAAAGAAATATGAAGAAGTTTACAACCAATCCTTAGTGTTGACATGCATCTCCATGAAACCAAGCATTCTCATCCCCATAAGCTCCGACTGTAGCTCTCTCTATGCTCTCCATTTATATGGACCAAGTGATCAATCCAATAGCATAACAATACCTCAAGGGTTCTCCCCCTCAACCATGGTATGAAGCTTGTATTTATAAGGCTATATGGATAGGGATGGTTGAGAGATTAGTGGGTGAGGTGGTCTCCAAGTTCCTAGGATGGGGGATATTGAGCACAACAGACCCATAACAGTAGGGATAAGGGAGGAAACAAGGCTTATCATCTACAAGCCTCGAGAAACTTCTCTTTTGCCATTTTTACCCAAGGTACAACATTTCTCCTTCAATAACAGAGTGGTTCTGGTAATCACTGCTTATGGACCAAGGGCCATAAGTGGTGGCACCACTTGTGGGAAATAGGAATGGGCAGTGGGAACAAGGGTACTGCTCCTGGATAACAAGGTAAGCGTGGTGATGGGAATTTGTATGAAAGATTGACATTTAGTATGGGTTTCCACTCCAGAAGCTGGGATTCAGGGAAAGTAGGTATGTCAAATGTCTTATCACATGATGGTGACAGGATTTTGGTATAACAAGATGCCCCTGAAAGCATAAATCTTAGAGGGATATGATAAACAAGAGCTTTGATAGAACAAATCATCGCCATGAGATGAAAATGTTGGCTTGATCGGAGCAAGTTGTCAAGTAGGCATCTATAGTACATCAGTATTTTGACTCATAGACACAAGTAACCAAACTCATGGCTATAGACCAATACAAGGCAGATCCATGAGAGGAATAAACAAGCATGGCTACTAGAATACATCATAGATCCATGTGATAGAGGACTCAAACTTGGACATAGCTACCATACATACAATGTAGATCTATGTCATACATATGCAAATTTGAGCATAGCCACAGCCATACAAATGTGGATCCATGCTAGATATACAAAACTCCATCACAAACTGGGGAAAGAAATGAGAACTTAAAACATATACCCAGGGTCTTTATCTCGTCTTCCACAAAGTACGATTCTATCCATGTGATTACAATGATATGAATTCGAACATGGTAGAATCCACTTGATTACCAGCCAATGATGTGAACCATTAACAAGTGTGAGGGAGATCACCATTAATGTCAATGATTCCCAAGGTACCCTAGTACAATCTACTGAGTGTGAATAGATGTCCTGATGTCGAACACCCAGTCGATTCTATCGATCAAAGGTCAATGATGTGAATCTATGTCGAGAGCAAGAGAATCTGTCATTAAGGCATACAAATTTCAAGGTACCAAATATTGTTTCTAAGACTATATCCCGGATGATGAGTTGATGTTGGCAGGAAAAAGTCTCATCGAAGGAGGGCCATGATGAGTCCCACATCGATGACACGAAACTAGGAACATAGTTCTAGAATGATTTGTATGTAGTAACCATAAGACTGACTCAAAGATACTGACACAAAGATTGTGTAGACTATAGAGGTAAAACTTCTTCAAATCCCCTTTGAACATCGGGCAACATGACAAAAAGACTTGGAAGCATGAATGAATGGGACAAACACCCAATGCGACAGTGTACAATGCATTCTTTTGAAAGACTCAAAGGATTGACATGACTCATGAATGTGGATCATCATGAAGATCAGCTGGATACCCAATTGACTGACATGATTGTGTAGACAAGTGCCATGTTCAAAGGTAACAACAAACAACTACCATTATTTGCAAAATGATTCCCTTCCCATTTCCCCTATCATGATCGATGAGAGCATCTTTTTGGTTTTATGAGTTCAAAGAGGGTAACACACACTTGATATAGCTTGTCAAAAGACAAGTCTAGACTCATATGTTTTACGAACCTAAGAGAGGAGGGGTTCGTTCCCAAAATGGGTCTCTCAATGTTTGATTTAACGAGTCCACTGAAAGAAAAATCGGTATCGTTCATGTTTAGAGAGTCTGAACGAATACAGAAGAAGACTCCAAAGGGGTCCTTTTTCATATGATTTAGTCCCTAAGGCCCGAAAAAGTGTAAAATAATACCTTAGAGAACTCTTCCAGTCATGATTGGCTAGAGTGTTCCCTTTTAGTGAATAGTCCTATCCAAACCGAAAAAGAGATAACCTACCGTCGGACGGACAACTCTTCAAATACTTTAGCTATCATGAAGAAGACAAGATCGCTCGACGATATTTTCATATTTATGGAGCCTAAAAAGAGTTTAAAGAGAACTCCATGAGGTTTCTTTACATAATGTTATATTTTATGCATCTGGAAAGAATTAGAAATAGACTCGATGACCTTTTCATATTTAAGGAGCCTGAAAAAGAGGTGTAAAAAAGACTCCATAGCGCTTCTTTACACAACATTTATTTTTACGAGCCTGGAAAGAAACTTGAAATGGACTCAGACCTTTGATACTATATTTTAACGAGCATGACAAAGTGTCGTAATAAATGATCAATGACCTTTTCTATTTTGTGAAAGTACAAAAAATCCATAAACAAACTTTGAAAGCTTCTTACTAAAGTTCTCTTATCCTGTAAATGACTCAAAAACAAGTGTTAAATGCATTTAAGACCAGCATTAAGGGATTATGACAGATAAAATTTGACTAAAATATGATTTTATATCAAAACTATAGTAAGTCGGACCTAGAAATGCCTATATAAGTCAAGTAAATAGTAAAAAATCGAATCATTTCACTATTTACCTCTAGCAGAGAGAACTTGGAGCATTTTCTTAGCCAGATATTCCACAGCTGATACTGGGAGTTCCCACCGTCCATTTTCAGCATCATTAGTTGTAGGTAATAGTTAAGACCCTTATCTTTCATTTCATAGCATTTATTTTGAGATTTGGTGGGGTTCTGGGCCCATATGGAAAACCATAAAACTCAAAATGCGGGCACCACGGTTACCCCTTGCGGGATATGCGGTACCACCCAAGAACCATGCCAATAACATAGTGGACAGGTGGTTCCATCACCTGTCTCCAATGGTGCAGAGGCGGTGCCAACCATGGATAACTTAAACTAATAGTATGGGCAATATAAATTCGTTCTTTTGATTTTCAATGATTTAAGGATGATTCTAATGCATACCATTATTGTTTTTGGCAGCTCTAGGTTGCTCAAAACATGGTGATATGGAAAGAAAGAGTGCATGACAATGAGGATGCTATTGCTGAGAGAAATGCGAGTTGTATTGCCGCACTAGGAGACTATGGGATCCTGAAGTTCTTTTGGACCCCAAGCATGGTGTCACATGAACGACTACTAGAACACATACTGCAAATGTGGAATCCAGAGCAGTAGTATTTCGAGGTGGGGGCTCATATACTTACAGTGGAGATAGAGGATATCTACTTCTTGATTGGTCTCTCAAGATGGGGTGCCCCCATCTCACTGACAGGTTCCCGTGGTGGGGACATTACTACCAGAGAGCTTATAGATCGACACTGTGCACCAGGGACAGGTACATCGGGGAAGAAGATCCCCATCAAGGCAGTCATCGATAGGGCTCTATGGACTGGTCTATTTACCATGTAGAGGGTGGTTGGGAGTCAGGGTGTGCACCAATATTCCAGGGCACACATGTTTATATGCCATAGAGGCCATGACACCTACGGTGTTCAACTGGGTGAAAGAAATGCTTCCAATCTTCAAAGATCAACTGACTAAGTGTCGGCAAGGAGAGATGAAGCAATTTGTCTTTGGTTCCATCTTATCCTACTTCTTCTTTAAGTGGGTTCCACATATGAGGCCTCAGGTGACCTTCCAGAGTCTGAGAGCACGAGACCCCCATATGCTGAGGTGGGTCCAGGAAATGGCTCGCACAGGAGCGAGTAGGGGAAGGGTGAAGTTTGGTGATCCATTCTTCAGATGGCTATGAGATCAGATCCTCATGATTGAGGATTATGCTTATGTAGGCACAAACTTCACCAGATATCCTGACCTACCACTCCCACCTGGTGGCTAGTGGGGCGATATCAGTAAGAAGAAAGAAACCCTAAAATGGATGAAATATTTTTATGTTTTTATATTTTTTATGTTAAGTGACGAGACTTGTATATTCTCATGCAGATGTTGGAGCAGTGAGACTTGGAGGATCATCTCCATTGGATAGGTGAGCTGGAGCCTGCTTTTTACCACAAGGTGATGATATCATCGGGGAGCTAGAGGAGAACCTCGAGAGGTTGACTCTGGATATCCCAGATGCTGACATAGATGACCTCCTAATGAGATATTAGAGATTGACAATGGGAGTACCAGGCCGATTCAATACGCTGCTACGTAGGGTAGCTCGAGCAGTGATGTGCTATCACAAGAACTACTAGTGTATGAGATATGTACTGAAAGCTTATAGCTTCAGGATTTTGTATGATGATTTTTCTTGAAAGCCTATGTGCTTCAGATGAGGTCTCGGTACCTATTGTTTGTAAACTTTTTTGTATATGTATATACAGAATTTTACACGGTGTTTATATGTTTCAAATGGAAAAATGAATTTTCTATGAGTTTTATGTGTCTTTGAATGTTTATTTACAATGTACCATGTTTTATTTAACATCATGAATGGGAAATATGCCAATTTAGGATGTAATTAGCCAATGAATCAGCAACTAGATTATGTTCCCTAGGGATATGCCTATAAGTAATAGCTTCAAATGATCTTTCTAGAAAACGTACCCTCCGGAAGAGACGGAGGAGCACCGGGTTCCTAATGTGTAAACATGGTTTAAATGACAAACTACAAGCTGTGAGTCCATCAAGCCTACTAGATCATGAACATCTTGGGAGGAAACTTCATTCAGAAGACCGATGAATGCTTCATACTCGACGATGTTATTAGTAGCAGGACCTATACAAACCACTTCTGAACTGACCAAATCTTCAGTTGGGGAATAGAGGACCCAAGCAGCCGAGGCAAGATTCAAGGTGTGGTGGAAAGCACCATCAACGAAGCCATAGAAATCCATCTGCATGAACAAAACATGGTATAAACAAATGCAGAAACTAAAACTCAAAACAATCTTGAAAATACTAAAAGCACACTGAAAGTCAATTAATATACATATATACAAGACACTATCCAAGAAAACCTAGGCATAGTACCTTTTCAGGTACAACCCATTGCGAGGTTTCCCCAAAGGGATTCCATCATAATCAACAAGCTCGTAAGCTCCTTTCTCTAACACCTTAGAAATAGCAAAAGGTCCGTACCACATGGACTCGAACTTACCCTTCCCTAGTTTGTCATATCTCTGGTCATAGGTCAAGACTAGGTCACCCTAGTTAAAGACATGAGTTTGGACAGATTTATCATACTGCACCTTGACGCATTTCTTATGTGCCTCATTAGCCGAGGAAGCATCTCTGCGAGTCTCGTCAAGGTTACTCAAGTATAAAAATATTTCTTCCTCTGCAGAAGTGTTTGGGAGAAGTTCGACGGCAAGTTGTAAATATGGAATCTGACACTGGATCAGTAAGATGGCTTCAAGTCCATAGACAAGCTAAAATGGCATGAAACCGGTAGTTGTTTTCACAGAAGTCCGATAAGCCCAAAGAGCGGAGAAAAGAACATGGTGCCAGTTGGATTTATGGTCTCCAACCATCCGATGAAGCATAGTTTTTAAAACATTTTTAATGGCCTCTACCTGACCATTAGCTTGTGGATAATATGGTGTAGAGTTTTCATAGCAAAACCCTAGCTTGGCACTCATTTCCTCCATCATCTAATTACGGAAATGGGATCTATGATCAATAATGATGGACTGCGAAACTCCAAATCTAGCTATGATATGATTGAACAAGAAGAGAGCGGTAGTCTTACCATCTTCCACATATGTAGGCACAGCCTTAGCCCATTTAGTGAAATAATCAATGGCCACGATGATGTAACCATGCCCCCCAGCTGAGGTAGGATTACAATGCATGAAGTCAATCCCCCATTTGGTGAATGGGACAACGGCAATGATGGGGTGGAGCGGAGCGGGATGGGTACGCTTCTTAGGATAGAAGTGTTGAAAAGGTGGGCATTTATTAACAGACTCATGACAATCTTTGAAGATAGAAGGATAGAAATAGCCAGTGTGAAGAATTTTCTGGGTTGTAGCCATCCTAGATAAATGACCGCCACATGCTCTAGAGTGGCAATCATTCAACACATGTTCATCCTCCTCATGAGTGAGGCATCGTTGGAGAATAGAGTCAATCCCATGTCTATACAAAGTATCATTCAGGACGAGATAGTATTTCGCGTGGTGATGGATACGACGGCGATCATCATGAGATAAATGCGGTTGAAAATGTTGCATATGGAGATTTATAAGCAAATCTCCATACCAAGGATCAGTAGTGCTTATTAGGAACATGAATTCATCTGAAAATGAATCACTGGGCTCAGATTCCGTCGAAGCAAATGGAAGATCATACATAAGCTCTGCAAAGACCAAGGATTTTTTTGATGTAGCCTTGGAAAACTCCAAATCGAACTCCTGAAGGATAATAATCCAACGAGAGTACTTGCCCCCGAGAACCTGACAAGTCAGGATGTAGTACATTGGGTGCTGGTCTGCCAATACGGTGGTAGTGCAGAGCAGAATGTAATGATTAAACTTTTGTACAACAATGATCATGGCCAATGCTAACTTTTCCACATGTGAATAATGAGTTTTAGAATCCAGGAGATTCTTACTGGCGTAATAAACCATGTACTCCTGACCGTGGAGATTGTCCTACGCTAAGACCATAGCGATGGTAGTAGCATAGGAAGAAATATACAAGAGAAAGTCCTTTTGAATAATCAGGGGGGTGTATCACAGGTGAGTGAGTCAGAGCGTGCTTAATATTATCAAATGTGCGTTGGGCCTGGTCATCTTAGAAGAATGGGGTGTTCTTCTTAAGAAGACACATATAACCGTGCGTTTTTTCTGCAAAATTGCACACGAAACAATGGAGAAATTTTTCCTTCCCATGCAAACTTTGGAGTTCAAGGAGATTAGTCTAGGCTAGTAGATCAAGAATGGTGGCAATTTTTAAAGGATCTATCTGGATGCCATCTTTGGATACCACAAATCCTAGCAAACATCCCGTCTCAACACAAAAAACACATTTATGTGGGTTGAGCTGTATATTATAATGACGGCATCTCAGGAATATCTCTCTAATATGACTAGGGTGGTCCTCCTATCGCTGTGAATGAGCAGGGATGTCATCAAGGTACGGTTCAGCAATGTGTTCGACATTGTGAAATGCATAGGACATTGCATGTTGGAACGTAGCTCTAGCATTTTTCAAGCCAAACGGTAACTTCTTATATGCAAAGGTTCCCCATGGGAAAATGAATGCCATATTATGCTAATCGAAGGGTAATATCTCAATCTAATTATAGCTGGAGAAACCATCCATAAATGAAAAGATGACACTTCCACCACAATTGTCGATAATCTGATCGATGTGCAGGGTAGGAAAGTTGTCCTTGGGACAAGATTTATTGAGATCCCTAAATTCGATATAGACTCTAATATTGGTGCCCTACTTTTTATTGACGAGGACAATGTTCGATACCCATTCCTTCAAGGGTACAGGATAAATAAACACAGCTTTCAGAAGCTTCTCAATTTCAGCCTTTATAGTTGCGGCCTTCCGAGGATGGACTTGCCTAAGTTTTTTCCCCCCCATAGCTAGCATGTAAGACCAGTTGGGTTTCCCCCATGGTATAAAAGTGTTACCAGGGTATGGAATTCCAGCATAAGACATTCCTGTAGGATTGGGTGGATGATGACCTACATGTATTTGATAACCATAACACCCAAAAGACCGAATGATTACAGGTTGTGCTCCCAAGGGCTGACCTAAACTAGATGGGGGATTAACAACATTAGTATGGGTGAGAGGGACATAAACTGTAGATGGTTCTATGTTAGAGGTCTTCCCTTAACTAGGTACAATATTGGTGTCAGATAATGTAGGTCGTGTTGGGGGTTTCCCCCCGACACTAGAAGGTACTGACAAAACGAGAATTGAAGGTTGGGCCCCAGGTGTAGAAGACCTAGGAGGATTAGGAACATACATAACATGAGAGATGGTAGGGGTGGTAATTTGACCTGGGTCGTGGGTTGTTATTGGATGATCTATAATCGGTTCAATGGGTCTCATAGAATCGGCCAGTGAACGACATCCCACAAGAAGAGATGTGGAACGTGATGGTGTCGAGCCTAATAGGTCATCAATCTACTTGTCAATATCCTGTGCATAGAGAATGGAAGCACAGTATTGTCTGCATTCTTCTTCATCTTCAAAAGAGTTTACACGGGTGCCAAATGAAGCAATGGCCTGTCCTATAGGTGTCTCCCAAAACGGATCATTGGGACCAAAATCTGAACGGGTTGTATCATCAACATGACCTTCTGTGGGAGAATGGAACAAGGAATCTCCCCAAGAAGGCTACTGGACCAAGGGAGGTGAGTGTGAAGAATATGGTACTCCACTTTCCATAACCACATTATCTCCCACTTGGGAGGTGGTAGCAGCTCCTTGGTCGATAGCTTCCATAGGATTTTCTCCTGAGCCAGGAATAAAATAAGGTGGAAATCCCCATACTCTTCTGGACTGTCTTAACTCAGCCATTTTGTATAGTTCCTATCTAACCTAGGGTCTGAAAATCTAGAAAACACACCAAAAAATTCCCTACACAAGCTATAGGTCAAAACAAGCACACTTAAAATGATAGGAGGAGTTCAAAAGTCAGGTCTCTCACTAGGATTGTCAAGAAGGCACCAATCATAATATACCTCGAGGGTACATGCATAGTAATCTCCCCGAATGTTGTTTTTCAGTGTATGGCTCCAAACATGACATCCAAATGGCTTTTCTTAGATGGATAAGGTACCCTAGTGGGGTCTCCCAATATACTCAAGGTACGTGGGAGCTCAAATCGGTAGTAGTATTGTCTAATGCATAACCGTACACAAGGATCCTTCCGATATACAATCGGGTACGTGAAGTACCTTTCTATATACCTCAAGGGTACATGAAAAGCCATTCGATATAAATGGAAGAACCACGCGAGTCCCAGATTTTAATGCTGACAAATAACGACAACTCCTACACTTAACGATGCTCGAACACGTCTCTAACGTATCACTCAAGTTACTATGTAAATTTTAACCTACAACTACCATTAATTTTTAACTTGTATGGTTAAGTGAATGCATGATGTTTTGACAGAAAAGTAAAACCATGCAATATGATGGTGCAAAATGTTCACTTTATCGTTCAGTATGCCTACTTACAAGAGGGAAAGAGAGTGTTTTCCTTTTGTTTCAAAACCAAAAATACTTCCACACAAGAGTCATGAACATCAAATCAAATACAAGCAATCACTTTTCCAAACTGATTTCTTCTTTATGAAAGAAAATGAGAAGGGGAAGAATCTCTTTTCCTAAAAGAAAAACAAGAAGCACACCTATATGCAAATGCACTCTATTTTTTCAATTTTCTCAAAACATAAGCAAATCTAACTTAAAACTACCATTTTTATTTTTATTTTGATTGGGATAGTTCTAAATGTATGAGAGACTAAATATAATGAAGGTCCTGAAAGCTTGTAAATCCAATCAGAAAACTAATGTCCAATGCTTAATGATAATGTCCTAGTCTCAGTCAAAAATTTTCTTTTTTAAAGGAAGGAAAAAGAAGTTTACTATGCAAATAAGAAATGAAACGTAGAAGCTAATCTAGTGTTCTTATTTTAGTCTATGCAATAGAAACAAAAAGAGATTTTAATAACACCCTGAGATTTTTAGAAAATAAGAAATCCTTTCGCAAACACAAACAACAAGCATAGAAGTAGATGAACAATGAAAATACCTAATCAAACTTTTGAAATTCCTCTCAATTCAATATTAAACCATAAAATTATCAAACCATGAGCATCAGATTCAGTAACACAAGTCTGATAAGAAGAACTGAAAGAAAAAAAATCCAAATTTTTGCAAAGAAAAATGAGGAAAAAAGGATTTGGAATGATGCCTACCTAGCATCGTGCTTCTCAGGTGTTGACAGAGCGTTTCCAACACAACACCACTTCTTGCCAATAGGTTATAGGCAGTGGCACTGCATATTGGCCACTTTGTTCAGGCGGTGGCACAGCTTCTCATACACAACATAGGCATGGTTCCCTGTAGATGACCAAAACACAAGAAGAACGATGGATCAACTCAAAAAATGACTAGATCAAGCCAAATACTGTTGAATTGAGTATGGAAACAGAGCATAAAAGATCGAAATGACTCAAATCTAAATAAATCTGGAAGTTTCAAGCCCAAATGAATCAATTCAAAAAGTAGATCTAACTGAAGAGAGTTAAAGAAGAAGGAGCTTGGATTCGGACAAGAGTTGCAGACTGAGGACGATCAGAAAAACTGATATAACTTTCCCCAACGGAGTCACCAGATTTGTTAGCTGGAATATTTCACCTCCTGCGGATAGAAAGGTGTTCCACTGGTTTGAATGGTTCATATCCAAAATAAATAGAGGATAGAGGTTGAAGACTCTCCCTAGATGTCATAGATACCTAGAATGTAATGCTTCGATCGTTACCCTGTGTACCTGCAATAAGCTTCAACACGCAAACATATCGAAACCACCAGAATATAATCTACTAATATATGTTAGTGACTAAGTAATCTAACAACAAACATGTGAAATCATACAACAACAATATATGTGGGACAGAAATCAACTTGCATTAAAGAAATATGAAGAATTTTACAACCAAGCCTTAGTGTTGACATGCATCTCCATGAAACCAAGCATTCTCATCCCCATAAGTTCTGACTCTAGCTCTCTCTATGCTCTCCAATGATATGGACCAAGTGATCAATCCAAGATCATACCAATACCTTAAGAGTTCTCCCCCTCAACCATGGCCATAAGCCTATATTTATAAGGCTAGATGGATAGGGATGGTTGAGAGATTAGTGGGTGAGGTGGCCTCTAAGATCCTAGGATGGGCGATCTTGAGATCAACAGACCCATAACAATAGGGATAAGGGAGGACATGAGTTTTATCATCTAGAAGCCTCAAGAAACTTCTCTTTTTCCCTTTTTACCCAGGGTACCGCATTTCTCCTTCAATAACAAAGCGGTTTTGGTAATAACCGCTTATGGACCAAGGGCCATAAGTGGTGGCGCCACTTGTGGGCAACAGGGGATGGGCGGTGCGAACAAGGGTACCACTCCTGGATAACAAGGTAAGCGTGGTGCTCAGAATTTGTATGAAAGATTGACATTTAGTATGGGTTTCCACTCCAGAAGCTGGGATTCAGGGCAAGTAGGTATGTCAAATGTCTTATCACATGATGGTGACAGGATTTTGGTATAACATTTATGAAAGTTAAGAGAGTTCTTATGTGGTATGTTTTATACTTTTCCAGCCTCAGGAGACTAAATTGGATGAAAAAAGACCCCCTTGGAGTCTTCTTAGGAGTTTTTAGACTCTCTAAATATGAAAAAATCGAGTTAGCATGTACTAGTTTGGGCTCATAAAATCCATGAATCAATGACACTATTAAGCATTATTCCCTCTTCTCTTCAATCTTGTCAAAAAATGAAGAGAGATTCGAGTTGACTTTCCTAGACTCGTTAAAATTTAACAGGGAAGGTAAGGAAGATTTTTTTGTTTTGGTTCTTAGTTAGTGGCAGCATGTCCTCCTTGAACATAGAACTCTCCATTTTTTCTGATACTCATGTCTTAGTGTTCACTTTCAGTTCATCTATTACTTCGAGTTTCTTACTCCTCATCTTATCCATTCTACCTGGGGAATCTGATCATGTCTCCTACATGACAGATAAGTCTAGTTGTACTATCTATAAAGTTAAAAGCTGCCTTGGGTTATCTCTGTGTCATGCTCGTTGTTCAAGGACTTAACCCTGTGTCTAATCTATATCCTGATTCCATCATTGTCATATCTATTACTACTTGCATCTCCCTTCCTTTACCGAGTTCCTAGTCACTCTTGTGATCCGTTGGAGGATCTATTGACTTCCTTATCACAATATGTTTCTGCATCAGCATTTCTTGGCGATGAAGACCTAGAGTTTTGATGATCATACCTCAAGATTCACTTTAATTATTGGTGAATTATTTTGCTTTAGTTGTCGATTATCACCTATTGATTGACAATCTGCTGAATCCGCTCCACGTTCGACTTCAATAACATCTATTCACATCGCTTGGATTGTACTGGTTCTTTGGGAATATTTATGAAGACCTTAGTTTCACATCTATGGACTAAGTTGCGTAATATTATGTTGTGGTTACTTACACAAATTCCAGATCTTTGAAGATTCATCATTATTGTATATTTTGGCTTCGATCCACCTTTGTAATATACGTGGTCTTGTACCCATACTATATGATGTACTCAAATATTTTAAAGGAGCTAGTGTTCCAGTATATTGAACATAGCATCCTCAGATATGACTTTGTATATGACATTATTATGTATTTGTTTTAGGTACTACCTCTGCTCCAATGGACTTCTAAGTTCTCCAAAGATAATGATTATAATGTATTTCGACCATTGCTTCCCTCTAACCTCACACATTAGGGGGCATCTGTTATCAACCCAAATGGCACTTCTCCATCCGAGTGCCAACAATTCCTTATGTTGGTACACAAAAGGACATTTTAGGATTGAAGTTTTCCAAAACACTATAGATGGGCATGACATGAGATGCATTTATCCTTCAACCAGGTTTCCATTTTATTTTTCTAAGTGTATATTGGCATACGTGACTATCTCCATTGAAAATAGTGTACATACACGACTATTCTTGTTAACAACTCATGTATTGTTCGCGACTATCTCCATTACAACCTGCGTACAGATCTATACGTGGGTTTCCTTTAAGAGACTCGTGTGTCATACGTGGGTTTCCTATATTAATAGTCACGTATGTCTCCATTTGACATTAAAAAATATAAATCATGATTAATATAGATTAGTTGGGCCTTAATCATCAACTACCCCAACCATCTCAACCTCCTCGACCTTCGAAACTACTCTATTTCCCAAAGTATAAATAGAGGCCTTAGGTAGGGCATTAATCAATCAATTTTGGAGAGCAAAGTTATGCTGATGGTATATCTTCAAAATTATTGGAGCAGCAGAACTTAGAGTCCTTTGGTTGCAGAGGAGTCCTTGTCTCAGGAGTTGGGTTGTACACTTATCTCATTCACTGATTGTTAATAAAGAGAATTATTCTTCCAACATTGTGTTGAGTCTCTTTCATGTATTAGGGTTTGATGAATATATTTGATTAAGCACTATATATGTTGTTTATCTAACCTATTATATATATATGTATAAGATTGTACTTGGAGAATTTGCTCTTTGCAGGTGAATGAGGTGCATCCCTGAAATCCTTGGAGAGAAGCAGAGAGGAAGAAGATAAAGCTTGGATCAACCATCGATAATCAGGTGAGTCCAATATTTCTTCCTATTTCCTTTCTATACTTAGTTAAAGATAATTGTATGCAAGTTTTAGAAGTAAGTTGGTAACCCCAAACCCTAGGTTATAAGGGTGTTTATTCCTGAACAACAACCCAGCCCCCTGTTGGAGTCCAAAAAATCAAGTAGAGTTAGATCAACAATTTTATTGCCACGTCATATGCCTAACACCAATGTGCTCACACGACAATCATTTTCCTAACACCATTGTGCTCTCGCAGGATATATGCCTAACACCAATGTGCTCACAAGGAAATCATTTTCCTAACCCCATTGTGTTCCCACAGCATATTTTTGTTGTTCATATTTAATGTTAATTACACCCTTTGACTATTTGTGACACACCCTCTTTGGTGCTTAACATGAATTCACCATCATTGTCCCGATTCATGAATCGGCTTCATGGTTAGTTGCAATAT
>LPNX011007273.1:153972-228905 GCA_001517045.1 Pseudotsuga menziesii
TCGTTACAATGATCATATACCTAGTAAAGACCTTTAATTGTTAGTACATAAATAACATAATCCATAGTTAATCATTGGTTCATAAAGCCTCGAAATCCGACAATTTATACTAAGTTAAAGAAGTAAAACATCACTCGTTCTTAACTTTATTATTTGAGCCAGTGAATATTTTTACTAATAGTCAATTTTGATTGATAGTGTTCCTGGCACAACCCTACACTGTTAGCACATAACATTATACGACATTCATTCACTTATCATTTTCAAATAGCAATTAAACATCTTTACGTATCTGTCTTTGGATAGTTACGAGTGAAAGGACATTCCAATTCTACACAAAATTACTGAGTGGTAAGCTAGAGACGTAGGAAATCTCAAGTGATATTTAGTTCTATCTACCCATTAGTGTATTTGGAGGAAACATTATACTCTTTTTTTGGACTCTTGTACTTTGAGTAACCCCCTGCAAGCCATGAATACACACATGTTAAAATTTTCATAGAAAAATACTTGATAATGTTCATCACAGGTAACAGTAGGTCTAGAACACTAATTCTCCTAAATCCACCCACTACTTTCACAAGAAGTTCAATGTTGATGTAGCATACTTGTAATCCCACATGTGTCAAATAGCCAAAATGTTTTAACATGATGGGATGTATTATGTGTTGATATATTAGTTCTCGTTACTTATATATGAAAAATTCCTAAGGTGGAAATCACATACTCCTAATTCACCCTTTAACACAAGAACAAAATCATAAAAGAATACATCCTCATACTTTTACGTAATTTTCCTTATCAACTAAATCTTGTATATTACACTGGCGTTATCACACATTTCATGGAATACACTAATACCCTACGGCGTATTGTTTTCTAGGTTTCCCGCTTTCTACTTGTAGTAATTTAGGTTTGGCCTAAAGTGATATTTTAATTTAGACCCCCTTTAATTTATAGTCGGTGTGGGAGAGTTTTCTCATTGAGTGATTAGTTATGAACCAAATATTATGATAAGTATAACATTCCTACAACCTTGTTTGTAAAAGTAGGGTGTTTTTTCAAATTTTCACACGAGTAGTGATGATTTCTACATTTCCCCATACTTTAGGGTTTTGGGATTCATTGCAATTATTTTACAACATCGACTAATGTACATAAGGCATAGTAAACACTAGTTCCTATTTATAGCTTTTACACTTTATTGCTACAGTAACACCCAGTTCTAAGAAAATGACTATACTTCTTCCTTAATGTATCACGAATAAAATTTATAGTCCAACCTCCCATTTGAATGTGTAAACATAAGCATAACCCTTGCAACAAGATGAAAAATTACTCAGAAAATTTTGTCATACCTTTGTCATGATATTACTTTATCCTCTCAGTTACCTTTTCCCAATATTTGGAGGCCCACTTGGATAACTTGTTTCCCTCGTCCATCATTGTCATGCATCCACAAACAAAACCATTTGATTGGTTAATTTTTTTTTTATACCATCTTCCTGCTTTCTAATTCCATGTTGGGCCCAAATAGGCCCAAGTGTTGTCACTTTAGCTCTGATACCATTTGTAACGCACCCATATTTCCTTAGGTAAAATACTCAAAATAAATAAAGAAATGGGGGATTTTTGTTTTCTTCTTTTTATCTTTAAATATATACAATTAATCATAGATGAGGTATTCATTTATTTAATAAGATTTCAAACCATACATGAGTCTATTTATAACTATGGATCTGATAAGAGTATTTCCTCTCTACATGCACATTAAACCTTAAAAATCTTCAATAAAAGAAAAACAAATGAGTACAGTAGGTCAGCAACCAAAACACATTAGAGTCAAAGTTTGCATGGCATTATGATTAAGTGCATCCCAAACAAATATTAATTTCCTACATAGGAAAGATAATTTATACTTACTGTAGAAGATGCTTGCATTTTTCTACTGATATGCACTTGATGTAAACTCACAAGGAACTTTAAATTCCAATATCCCTCCTCATGACTCATCGGTACATAATCATTTTTCTAAACAACATCACTTAAAGCATATAAGATATTACTTAATGGAATCTTGCAGAACATAACACCGGTATAATTCACAATATAAAAAGTGAAGATGAAATACATAAGATGCTAGCATAAGGGAGACACAGATGTACATAGTTCACCCCAAACTTGGGGTTACGTCCACCAAAATTTGTCACCTTTTTATTAACACAAAAATGACATAAAATAATATACAACACACATCACACTTGATGTATTATCCTTTCCACCTTCTCATGATTTCTCATATACTCATAGAGAACCTTTACCTTATCAATGAAATCATATATTCACATCTTTTACCAATGGTTGATGTTACCCAAAGCTCAAATTATAACACCTGTCAATATAATTATACATATGCACATATTTTACCAATAGTTGAGGTTGAGGCTTTGTAATAGGTAAGTGATAGTTTCCCTCAACGAGTTTAGGGTCCATTTTCAATGCATCTCAAACCTTCTTGGCTTTTCCTGAGAATGTTCAATCCCAAAGCCATAGACATCGACTCGGACCAAAAATAGAGGAGTTTATTTCAAAACATATATTGTAAGTATAATACATATTTTAGAAAAAACCCCAAAATAAAGTTAATATAAAACTATCTATATATATCTGTATGAACTTAGTTGAGTTATAAGAAAATGTAAGAAATATATCTTCTTCCTTCACGCAGGATTAACCTACTGCCTTAGTCTTGTTGCATGCATCACCCTTATGGTCATCACGGTACATTATGAATTTTGTTACATTATTCAGCTTCTCAAATATTCTTTTTTATTTTCTTTCCATACTATCCCATGGAACCATGGAACATTTAAAGTACCTCCCAATGTACCTCAAAATGCAGTAGTGCAAATTTTAGCGATTCTGCAATCACAAACCCAAAAAAAAGGTTCCCAGCGTAACATAGCAATTGTAACATGCATTACGATGGTAGTGGACTTTATACCAAAGTATTGGAATCGCATATATAGGGTATATAAATTCAATAAGTTAGATATCCTCTATTTTCAATGTACCCCTTGTTTCAATGTTCTTCTTCCTGCGTATCACTAGCTATGGCCATGGTAATTTTCTTTAGGTTCGTGTGCTCAAGCTTTGAGTGTGAAACATTGAAAATGCCTTTGCATTGTCCATTTCATGAGCTCAAGGTTTCTTTTCCATTCAGTCACTCCCACGTGGGTAGTTCCCAACGCATGCCGTGAACATGGGATTAGACTCTTTTCCAAATCCATTTCTTGGCGAGACGAAGAGTAGTGGCATGGAAAGAAATTGGCCATTGGCCATTGGTTTTTCTCAAGCAAATAGGGAGACATTTTTTTTTTGATGTTTTGGTTGGATTAAAATATAGCTTTACTATTGGCGCTGGATCGACATCATCGATTAGATAATATACTGATTTAATTGAAGAAAATAACGACCAACTAAATAAAAACATTGGCTGTAATCCTGTCTCTCATGCACATAATTTGTTCATGCTGAGCCCGATACCTACGGTGAAGATTGTAGTGCAATAAAATAAGATATCAATTTTTTCTTGTATTTTCTTTCCATACTTCTACAAACTTAATTCGACCTCAACAGGTACTTCATATCGAAGGATAGCATAATGGATGGTATTGCATAGTGAGATACGACAAGAAAACCCCCTTAAACTTTGAATAACTACTCCAAGAGGCCGTAGATCCTTGCTCTTGGTGGAGGTCAAAATAGTATCTATCAAGGAATTTTAATGAGCCACGTAGTCCATATCTAAGTAAGAAATCAGCTGTCATTTAATAAGAAGCGTATTTCAGAGTCAACATTCAAAATCGTTGACATAATTAAATCCTAGCATAAAAAAAATGTAGTGAACGAAATCGATGTATTTTCTTTTATTTCTACACTAGAAGGATAATATATAACAATATAGATTTAGAATTATCATTGCAGACTCCTATCCCTCAATGCAGACATCAAGTAAAAGATTCACAATTGAAAATCATGTGCATACGCTATTAATTAATGTAGACTCTGATCTATAATTTTGGATATGAAGTAATAGATCGATAAGTTAGAAACATATGCACATATTATTTATTAATGCAAACCCAACTCTATCTACACCCATAGAGGGAAAATATCATATTTTAGAGGCACGATTTGCAGAGTTCTCGGTTGCAAACCTAACACATACCTTTGGTATGAGGAGGTAGAGACTCTCATAAATCACATATCTATGATCTGGGGTTCATGTATCCAATGCAGATATCCTTGAAAACAAATCATAAATTGTTTCATGGACTATCGCATACCTCACAGATAGAACATGGGAAACACAATGCAGCTATCTTAGGTCTAGGATAATATTAACATGTATATATAATCTACTGAAAACCTAGACCTCTAAAACAAGTTGCATATCCCATTTTAAAATGTGTAACAAGTCACAATACATACTACTGAAAATTGTAGACACGATTTGAATCGACTGAATTTTAGCTCTCCAATCCATGAGGTGTTTCTCGGCTACCCATCTTTCCTTCTTTCCCCCCCAAAAGAAAAGGGAGATCCATTTCTTTATTTCCTCCCCTTTGAACTAAATTCGTAACTCATTAAATAGCCAAGGAAAAAACGGTTGTTTCCCTAAGGTGCGTGAATCTCCCCACAATTCAAGGCAGTAAATCTGCCATTAATTTTGCTGAGGTAGTCTCCCTCAATTTTGCAATCAATTAACCACCTATTGGGCATGCGTCCAACCAAAAACAGTCTTTTATACTTACTAAAATATTTCCTTTTAACAAAAAAATAGTTTAAGGAAAAATATGTGTATTGCACAATTTAATAATCCTTGTCGTGGAGAGTAACTAATGAAATTACTTCTCGCTTGTCATAGAAAGGAAAAATATACTGTTCATAGGTAAATGTACTTTAATTAAGTTATATATAAAAGATTATTCTTTAATAGGGAATCACCCATTATTTGATTTATACAGAGGATTCTCCCTATGTTTTAGGATTTTTTCCTGTTGTTATGAGTATAAGGGATCGTTAAAGAAACCATAGTTTACTCATTCAAAGTAGGCATTTCCCTATCACCATTAATACATATATATATTATATATCTATATATATTTATATATATCTATATACATACACTTATATATAATTTTCTTCATATATTATCCAAATATATGTTAAGCATAATATAAGTCTCTATGTACATTAATCTAGGTAGATGATATTTCACCATTTAATTATTAAATGAGGCATGCTGAAGATGATATCTTCCTTTTCCATATTTTTAAGGGGGCTATGTCCTATAGTCCTTTTAACCATTACTTCCTCGGGTTGTTTTCCCTTTTTAATTTTTAATTTTAACTCCTTTATTCTTTTATGTCGCATAAAAATGATTGCAACCCCCTCTATCAAGGATTAATCATAATTAGGGTTAAGTAACTAGGCTATGGTATCTTAGTTGGTATAAATTTCAGTGAAGTAGGAATCCCTTATAGGGAAAAACCTTAGCTCTAATAATTCCATTATCAAGACAATATGTAAGACTACGGTATCAAATTAAGGCTCACTAACCATTTGCTTTTAGCCTTAGTGGGTTTAGTTGCTCATCATTACATTGCGTAAGAGTCTTAAGTCTCGTAATTGTACCACTTAGGTAATTAAATCATATAGATTTCCATGTCTTGTTTCTGGTGGGGGCCTTGGCCTTGAGCTCCTCACCTAAACAAGTACAATAAACATTTACAATTTCAAAGTATTTAGGGGTATGCAAGAGGGATATTACAAAATAGCACGTTGAAATGTAGCACCAATGTTCTTCAAACCAAAAGGTAAATTCTTGTAGGAAAAGGTCCCCCACTGGAAAATTAAATTTATTTTGTGATGATCAAATGGGAGTATTTCTATCTGACTGTAGCCATAAAATCCATCCATGAATGAAAATATGACGCTTCTAGCACAGTTAACAATCATTTGATCAATATATGGGGTGGGGAAATTGTCCTTTGGACAAGGTCGATTAAGATCATGAAAATTGATACAGACCCTAATAGTTCCCTGCTTTTTGTTTATGGGGACAATATTAGACACCCATTCAATCAAAGATATGGGGTAAATAAATCCAACTTTAAGAAGTTTCTCAATCTCTTCCTTAATAGTTGCTGCTTTCCGTGGATGAACTTGTCGAAGCTTCTGATGGATTGGCTTGGCCTCAAGGTAAGTATTAATTTGATGAACGATGATGGAAGGGTATATCCTTGGAATTTAGTCATATGTCCAAGCGAAGATATCTCTAAATTCTTTGAAAAGTGTCGTAGAAGAACTTATCTCTGAGGGGGAATAATTCTGGCCAATGTTCATGGTCTCTATATTTCCAAGTTTCATCGATATATCGACCAGGACGGTCTTGGTAATGTTTCTCATATTACCCTCAGACTCAACATTGTGGATAAGCACCAATGACTGAGGATTAGTTACGATATCGGATGAAACCATGGTTCCAAAATGGTCCTCTACCATAGGGACATTGGGAAGGAAAGAGGATCGATGATGATGATGTTTCCAAGGCATCTCATCTAAAGACATAAATTCCATAATGGATTCATCGGAGGAAAGTGTGTGCAAAAGGTATCCAGAGATGGGGAGGGGGTTTCTAACCAATATGGTAGGTGATACGTGTCTGAATCCAACAACAACTGATCATTGAAGGTGGGGTTGCTGGCATATTGGATATCTTGATACATTTCTTTGAAATGGATTAACAATGTCAAATCAACAATTCATTTCGCTTTATATCAGGAGTCATATATCAAATTTGAGATCATGTTCACAGATGCGATCTGCAAAGGATGAGGTGGGGTATTCAAAGGAAAAATCCAATGAGTGAAAAGTATTTCAATAGACCAACTCTTATTTTCTGATACTATGGAGTTGAAGAAGCCAAGAGTGGAAGATTGTTTGCTGAGTTAGAATTTGTGTCTGGTAAACATAAATCTAGTTGGTCAATGGCGACAATATTCCCTTGCAATGGGAAATGGACTATTCAAAATACAAATGAAGCAACGACTTTCATTGTGTAGAACCAGTTTCGACCTAGAAGAATATTGTAATCTAGAGGAGCATCGAAAACCTCGATGTAAATGGACACCAATTTTCCCCCAAGTTCAGCTTGGAGGGAGGGAAGCAATCCATAAGGTTGAAAACCATGACCATCTAAGGCTTTTAGTGTCGCAGGTGAGAAATTAATCTCAGGAGAGACAATAGATTTTGAGCAGGATAAAGACATGACTAAATTTGAGGCATCCTCGGCCAATAAGGTACAATGGATTATCTTCCCAATAACTTTGATGGATAATTGGAATGCTAATTGATGGGTAATCCTGGACTTGAAATCATCCAGTTTGAAAGCAATGAAATTACTATTCTCAGGATCCATGGATCCAAGGACAGACAACAGGTTCTTTCTTTGTGTCGGGCAGTTCTGGAGTACCTCGAGGGTAGACATGTCACATGGTGCTTGATCCAAACCCTCAACTATGTTGTAATATTGGGATTCCTGTGTGTCAGGATTGAATACAGATTTTCGAATTGTACTCTTTGGTGGTCGAAAAATGGTGTTGAGAACAAGTTTCTCGATATGAATTCTGTTGGTAGGGGGAGAGGTGGAAACTAAAGGTTTATCATTTGAAGTATCATCATATTTCTTGTCTAGAGGCAGTTCATAGATATGAGATCTAGTATTAAGATTGACCGTATCACTAGCCATCATTTTAACTTCATCTATGGAGGATGAAGAAGACCCATGCAAGGATTGGTGGTCAATCAATTACTGTTGGGTAGGGAAAGGATCTATCAAAAATACCAGAGTGAGGATTTTTTTAATAAATTTATTGACTTCCTCATGATGAGGACACTCCTTGGTGAAGTGGTCACCTCGACAAATGTGGTGGGGGAATTTCACCTTTCTTCTTCTTTTGGATTCAACATCAGGGTTCTTTGTTTTATTACCTTTTAGCAGGTATTTCTCCCTTGCTACAGGGCAGGAATGGATACCTTCCAACTATAGGATGGAAGGATAGGTTCTTGGTGGTAGATGTAGAAAATAAAAGTAGAAATGAAATAGAACAGAAATGAAGAACAACAAAGAATGAACCCCTCTGCAAACAAGGTTAGGGTTTAGCTCCAATACCCTGCAAGAACATGTTAGAAAACCTGTAAACAAATATGGGTTAGATAAAACTAAATAAACAAAAGAAAATAAACATTATAACTTCATTTGGTGGAATGGGCCACCATGCCCTAGCTGGGAGAAGCACCTCTCTCTCTCTTGGTAATTGGGGAGTTATGGGTCAATGGAAGGATGGATGAGAGGGAGTGTGGGTGGCTTGAGAGACAAAGGGTCTCAAGGCATCCACTCGGGCAGCATAATAGTATGCAAGGGAGAATTGTCTTGCGAGTGACCCCCACCCCTCTATTTATAGCTTTTTTGGGGGTTTTTAGGGTTTTAAGCCCCTGGTTGGGGCTTTAGCACTTTTTTGGGGCTTTCAGCCCCTTTCGCCCCATCTTTAGCTCCTTTTGGGGTTTTTAGCTCCTTTGAGGGATGTTAGCCCCTTTTTGGAGGCTTTAGCCCCTAAGAGATCTATTTATGCTCTTTTTAGGGGTTTTAAAGCCCTTTTGCTCATTCTTGAGCCTTTTTGAGGCTGTGGAGGTCCAATGGGGTGAAATGAGGGTTGTGCATGGGTGTCCTTGGGTTGTGTAGGCCATGTAGAGCTGAGTGAGGGATTTTTTGTGTTAATAGATTGCCCCCTGATGTGTGAGGGTAGGAGCTGATTGTATGGACGACGGACGTCATAGGATTTTCTTTGGAGAGGTGGTGCTTCCTGGGCTGGGGCATGGTGGCTTTTGTTTTTTTTATTGATATGGTTCCCACCAATGGGTGAGATACAAATAATGTGTGACATGTATATGGATGAGGCAGGCATCCCCATGCTCATAAAAATGTTAAAAGAATAATGTGATCTATGCTCTATAATACAAGAGCCGATCATATACAACTGATATACATAGTGGTTGCCTCACTGAGAGGCTGAATACAATACTGATCTAAAGAACTGAATCATTGGACCCATGGAATTCTCATGGAATTCTATATATTCATGACTGATGGCTTGCTGGATCTAGAATGATACATAGCTATATGGACTCATTGATGGAGAGTCAGAGTCTCTGTGGTACAAGTATGCTGCATCAATCATAAATCTATATAGAAGCGCTACTGGGGCTTCTGAACACTGTCTCCAACGCAACCAGGAAATAACAAGGGGATTAAACTTATTTAGGTCCCTCGAATAGAATCATCAATGTGCTCTAGTCAGGTCACATCTGACTTCTTCGACAAAATACTACACAGACCAAACCCTGTATGAATCTCAATGGTGTGATGATGTAGTTGGACTCGAGCATGTGAGAAACAACCCTCCTGAGAGGAACTAAGGACTCCTCTCAAGTGGTCCAAGGAACTCATCAATGAGGTTAATGAAACCAAGATACAGGTACCTCTAGGTCTATCCTATGGAATATGTGTGTTGTCGTCAACAGAGGAATACCTGCCCTTGGTCAAGGAAATGGTGTTTCCTTAACCAGAAGCATGAGGGAGATAAACGAAAAATGTGAGACAATCTACAGACTAACCCACTGAATGGGGGGGGGGAGGAAAAGAGTTGAATAGGGGCATAGGGAGTGTAGTAGACTCAAACTTCCTCTGTTCAAAGTATGACAGCAGGGCAGACCAAGCAGCGAATGAAACTAACTCATGGGAATGGGATCATAGCTGTAATACTGGGAATGCCACTGCAGATGGGAAATACTTGGGGGAGGTAGGTACTTTTGATATTGATGGGATCCAAGGAGGACACATTGCAGAGTACTATGAACAAAGGAGACCCAAAGTGGGAATGCTGCCAAACTGTTTTCTCTAGGGTGGTGTCTAGAAACACCGTCGTGGTATGATATCGTGGATTTTTGGCGAGCCCAAGAAAGTAAATGCTCAATGGTGATTTAAATTTTAGAGAGTATAAAAGCACAAAGAAGACTCCAGTGGGGGATATTTTTCGTTGGTAGTCTCCTATGCCCGAAAAGGGATAAAAGTATACATAGAAGAGCTCACCCATCCTTTAGGGGATGAGAAACTTTTTTACCGTTGGTATTCTAATCAAGATGGAAAAGGTTAAACCTATACTGACTGGACGGTCATTTCGATATTTTTAAAAGCATGAATGAAATCAATTTTTCTTGGAAATATTTTCTTGATGAGAAGGTTGAAAAGAGAGCTTAACAACAACCCATGGTGAGATTTTTTGTAAAGTTCGGCCCCTCTACCCGAGAAAGCATAAAAGTATGCAGAGGGGAATGGTATTGCCTTGAATATGCCAAGGTGGTCCTTTCCATTTGATGGTCTGCATAGTCTACAAAAGGAGATAAATGAGATGATGTAGACTCCCTTTCCTATACTTTAACAAGCAGGAAAGGAAGCAGCTACGCTCGGCAATATTTTCATTCTTTTAGGAGTCAGAAAAGAGCTTAAACGAAACTCTAGCATGGTCAACCGATTGCGGTGGCACAGGAGGTGCCCTATGTCAGGATGGTGGATAGTGGTCCAAAGGTCATCCATGCAATATGGATACAGTAGGTGGCTCTCAAACATACCAATACATGCACAGGATACATCACGACAGAGGCACACGATTCGGTGTGGTAGAGGCATGCAAACCGAGGTGGCTCTCCGACAGAGGTCAAGAGAATCGTGTGTGAATTGTGGTGGATGGACTTGAATACATGTGATGTGAGTGCAAGTCTGGTGGCATTTATATGCCAAATTCATACAAAGGAAATGATCCGTCTTCCGGACTATGGTCCAGATATCCCCATAAGGTGCGGTGGATGAAGTACATGGCTATATGCTAAAATAAAAATGATTTTCCTTACGGGCGGTGGCCTAAGAACCTGCATGAGTAGGGGTAGGCAAGAGTGATGCAAGTACAGGTCCACAAACACTTTCATCACCATGATGTGGCTCATAAATTGAGGTAACTTCTAGGAAGTGGTCCCGAAATTTGTTCGTTAAACATGAGACGATGGTCTCATAAGGAGATAGAGGACAGAATTTTGAGATAGCAGGGATTTCTCCCTTGCTACAGGGAAGGAATGGCTACCTTTCGAATATAGGATGGAAGGATAGGTTCCTGGTGGTAGATACAGAAAATAAAAGCAGAAATGAAATAGAACAGAAATGAAGAACAACAAAGAAAGAACCCCTCTGTAAACAAGGTTAGGGTTTAGCTCCAATACCCTACAAGAACATGTTAGAAAACCTACAAACAAAGATGGGTTAGATAAAACTAAATAAATGTTATACCTTCATTTGGTGGAATGGGCCAACATGCCCTAGCTGGGAGAAGCACCTCTCTCTCTCTTGGAAATGGGGGAGCTATGGCTCAATGGAAGGATGGATGAGAGGGAGTGTGGATGGCTTGACAGACAAAGGGTCTCAAGGCATCCACTCATGTAGCATAACAGTATGCAAGGGAGAAGTGTCTTGAGAGTGACCCCCACCCCTCTATTTATAGATTTTTTGGGGATTTTTAGGGTTTTAAGCCTCTGGTTGGGGCTTTAGCCCCTTTTTTGGGATTTTAGCCACTTCTGCCCTATATTTAGCTCCTTTTGGGGTTTTTTATTTCTTTTATTTAGTTTTATCTAAACCATCTTTTTTTGCAGGTTTTCTAACATGTTCTTGCAGGGTATTGGAGCTGAAACCTAACCTTGTTTGCATAGGGGTTCTTTCTTTGCTGCTCTTCATTTCTATTCTATTTCGTTTCTGCTTTTATTTTCTACATCTACCACCAAGAACCTATCCTTTCGTCCTATAGTCAAAAGGTAGCCATTCCTTCCCTGTAGCAAGGGAGAAATCCATGCTACAGAACTGGCGACCATACTAGGTCGATCCCACAGGATCCCTGGGAGAGAGCTTTGTTTGTTAAACATGAGATGATGGTCTCATAAGGATATAGAGGACGGAATTGAGAAACCAATGGCGTGAACGACGTCTGAAATGCACTATGTATGGTCCTGTTGTGTCGAACAGGAGAAATTAGGTCAAATAGCCTATATAAGGGTGGGGACCACTTTGTGAAGTGTCATTGTCACTGTTCACTGTAGAGTTGGAGAGGTGGGCCCTAGATTTTCATTTGTTGATTTCTCCTATTTCGACCAATGGTTTCGAGTTCCGTGACTTGCAGGTAAGAGCTCTTGCAAAATCTCTTCTTTTTGGTGGTTTACATTTTGCATTTGGCCACCCGGAGGTTCTCCATGAGCCTGTTGTGGTTTCATGGAGCCAAGTCACACCTTTCGAGGGAAAAAGAGAGACATGGTCACACCTATGGGGAATTTTTGAGTGACCTGGTCTCTCATTTTTCCCAAACATGTATGACTTGGAATCTAGGTGACATTTTTTGATGAGAGCAGTGGCTGACATCTGTGTTTGGCTTGTGCAGGATGGCTAAGATTAAGTGGCGGGAGAGAGACTATAAAGACCTCCAGGAGGAGTCATTGTAGGATGGGGATGTGCATGATACACTGGCTCATTGTGGTTTACTAAAGTTCATGAGGATACCCCTTATGAAGATCTTGAGTTTGTTGTTGTGAACGCTGTTGAGCTTTTGGGATATTGGAGAGGAGGCCTTCCTCTTCGAGGGTCAGCATATTGATATCACGCTGGTGGATGTGTACTTCTTGACTGGGCTCCCTATGTTGGGAGTTGTTGGTGACTTGGCATTGGTGTTGTCTCGGGGGGAGACATTGGAGGATTTATGTGATAGGCACTGTTACGTATTGCGTATGTGCGTGGATCCCACATCTTGATGTGTGACATTGAGGACCTGTCGACATGGGCGGTGGTGACATTACTACTGTGTATCTTGGGTTCCATGGGGAGCCACAAGTTATCTTGAGGGCAGCTTTAGTTGGTAGAGCGTGCTGTGGGGGGCACATAGTATGGGTGGGACCAAATGTATCTTCAGGCTGTTTGGTATCAGTTGAACAATGCGGAGGTGTCTGTGGCAAGATTTGTCTTTGGATCCTTTCTATGTGCTTTCTTTTCTGAGAAAGTACCTACTTTACATCTGCACTGGGCTGTGCGGGAGAGTGGTCCATGAGAGCCACAGATGCATAGGTGGTGCTAGATGATGGTATGAGAGGGTGGCAGTAGAGTGGGCCACTTTTTCACTGAGGATCTATTGGAGCAGTGGCGTCAGCTTCCAGTGGTCATTGATGAGTACCCGTATGTGGGTATGAACTATCATGGGGACCCCAAGATGCCCCGACCTGCAGGCCAGGCATGGGGACCAACTGGTATGTATGTGTGATGTTTTTATGTTCATCTTTATACGTAGTGTAGTTGAGGTGGTTGATAGTTGTATGTTGATATGTGTGGAGTGATGGTATGCTTGTTTGTGTATGCAGATATCAGTTCCCGCCCGCTTCCCAGGTATCAGAGGCGAGTGGTTGCTATGGCATCTATGAGAGTTCCTGCGGGGAACCCTCGCAGGTGACATTGGGAGGTGGATGAAATTTTGCCGCATCTGGAGCGGCTTGCTAATGGGATCTCTGATGAACTCTAGACTCATATGTTTTACGAACCTAAGAGAGGAGGGGTTCGTTCCCAAAATGGGTCTCTCAATGTTTGATTTAACGAGTCCACTGAAAGAAAAATCGGTATCGTTCATGTTTAGAGAGTCTGAACGAATACAGAAGAAGACTCCAAAGGGGTCCTTTTTCATATGATTTAGTCCCTAAGGCCCGAAAAAGTGTAAAATAATACCTTAGAGAACTCTTCCAGTCATGATTGGCTAGAGTGTTCCCTTTTAGTGAATAGTCCTATCCAAACCGAAAAAGAGATAACCTACCGTCGGACGGACAACTCTTCAAATACTTTAGCGATCGTGAAGAAGACAAGATCGCTCGACGATATTTTCATATTTATGGAGCCTAAAAAGAGTTTAAAGAGAACTCCATGAGGTTTCTTTACATAATGTTATATTTCATGCATCTGGAAAGAATCAGAAATAGACTCGACGACCTTTTCATATTTAAGGAGCCTGAAAAAGAGGTGTAAAAAAGACTCCATAGCGCTTCTTTACACAATGTTTATTTTTACGAGCCTGGAAAGAAACTTGAAATGGACTCGGACCTTTGATACTAGATTTTAACGAGCGTGACAAAGTGTCGTAATAAATGCTCAATGACCTTTTCTGTTTTGTGAAAGTACAAAAATCCATAAACAAACTTTGAAAGCTTCTTACTAAAGTTCTCTTATCCTGTAAATGACTAAAAAACAAGTGTTCAATGCATTTAAGACCAGCATTAAGGGATTATGACAGATAAAATTTGACTAAAATATGATTTTATATCAAAACTATAGTAAGTCGGACCTAGAAATGCCTATATAAGTCAAGTAAATAGTAAAAAATCGAATAATTTCACTATTTACCTCTAGCAGAGAGAACTTTGAGCATTTTCTTAGCCAGATATTCCACAGCTGATACTGGGAGTTCCCACCGTCCATTTTCAGCATCATTAGTTGTAGGTAACAGTTAAGACCCTTATCTTTCATTTCATAGCATTTATTTTGAGATTTGGTGGGGTTCTGGGCCCATATGGAAAACCCTAAAACTCAAAATGCGGGCACCACGGCTACCCCTTGCGGGATATGCGGTACCACCCAAGAACCATGCCAATAACATAGTGGACAGGCGGTTCCATCACCTGTCTCCAATGGTGTAGAGGCGGTGCCGACCATGGATAACTTAAACTAATAGTATGGGCAATATAACTTCATTCTTTTGATTTTCAATGATTTAAGGATGATTCTAATGCATACCATTATTGTTTTTGGCAGCTCTAGGTTGCTCAAAACATGGTGATATGGAAAGAAAGAATGCATGACAATGAGGATGTTACTGCTGAGAGAAATGCGGGTTGTATTGCCGCACTACGGGAATATGGGATCCTGAAGTTCTTTCGGACCCCAAGCATGGTGTCACATGAACGACTACTAGAACACATACTGCAAATGTGGAATCCAGAGCAGTAGTATTTCGAGGTGGGGGCCCATATACTTACAGTGGAGATAGAGGATATCTACTTCTTGACTGGTCTCTCAATATGGGGTTCCCCCATCTCACTGACAGGTTCTCGTGGGGACATTACTACCAGAGAGCTTATAGATCGACACTGTGCACCAGGGACAGGTACATCGGCGAAGAAGATCCCCATCAAGGCAGTCATCGATAAGGCTCTATGGACTGGTCTATATACCATGCAGAGGGTGGTTGGGAGTCAGGGTGTGCACCAAGATTCTAGGGCACACATGTTTGTATGCCATAGAGGCCATGACACCTACGGGTTCAACTGGGTGAAATAAATGCTTCCAATCTTCAAGGATCAGCTGACTAAGTGTCGGCAAGGAGAGATGAAGCAATTTGTCTTTGGTTCCATCTTAGCCTACTTCTTCTTTGAGTGGGTTCCACATATGAGGCCTCAGGTGACCTTCCAGAGTCTGAGAGCACGAGACCCCCATATGCTGAGGTGGGTCCAGGAAATGGCTCGCACAGGAGCGAGTAGGGGAAGGGTGAATTTTGGTGATCCATTCTTCAGATGGCTATGAGATCAGATCCTCATGATTGAGGATTATGCTTATGTAGGCACAAACTTCACCAGATATCCTGACCTACCACTCCCACCTGGTGGCTAGTGGGGCGATATCAGTAAGAAGCAAGAAACCCTAAAATGGATGAAATATTTTTATGTTTTTATATTTTTATGTTAAGTGACGAGACTTGTATATTCTCATGCAGATGTTGGAGCAGCGAGACTTGGAGGATCATCTCCATTGGATAGGTGAGCTGGAGCCTGCTTTTTACCACAAGGTGATGATATCACCGGGGAGCTAGAGGAGAACCTCGAGAGGTTGACTCTAGATATCCCAGATGCTGACATAGATGACCTCCTAATGAGATATTAGAGATTGACAATGGGAGTACCGGGCCGATTCAATACGCTGCTACGTAGGGTAGCTCGAGCAGTGATGTGCTATCACAAGCACTACTAGTGTATGAGATATGTACTGAAAGCTTATAGCTTCAAGATTTTGTATGATGATTTTGCCTGAAAGCCTATGTGCTTCAGATGAGGTCTCGGGACCTATTGTTTGTAAAAAAATTTGTATATGTATATACAGAATTTTACACGGTGTTTATATGTTTCAAATGGAAAAATGAATTTTCTATGAGTTTTATGTGTCTTTGAATGTTTATTTACAATGTACCATGTTTTATTTAACATCATGAATGGGAAATATGCCAATTTAGGATGTAATTAGCCAATGAATCAGCAACTAGATTATGTTACCTAGGGATATGCCTATAAGTAATAGCTTCAAATGATCTTTCTAGAAAACGTACCCTCTGGAAGAGACGGAGGAGCACCAGGTTCCTAATGTGTAAACATGGTTTAAATGACAAACTACAAGCTGTGAGTCCATCAAGCCTACTAGATCATGAACATCTTGGGAGGAAACTTCATTCATAAGACCGATGACTGCTTCATACTCGATGATGTTATTAGTAGTAGGACCTATACAAACCACTTTTGAACTGACCAAATCTTCAGTTGGGGAATAGAGGACCCAAGCAGCCGAGGCAAGATTCAAGGTGTGGTGGAAAGCACCATCAACGAAGCCATATAAATCCATCTACATGAACAAAACATGGTATAAACAGATGCAGAAACTAAAACTCAAAACCATCTTGAAAATACTAAAAGCACACTGAAAGTCAATTAATATACATATATACAAGACACTATCCAAGAAAACCTAGGAATAGTACCTTTTCAGGTACAACCCATTGCGAGGTTTCCCCAAAGGGATTCCATCATAATCAACAAGCTCGTAAGCTCCTTTCTCTAACACCTTAGAAATAACAAAAGGTCCGTACCACATGGACTCGAACTTACCCTTCCCTAGTTTGTCATATCTCTGGTCATAGGTCAAGACTAGGTCACCCTAGTTAAAGACATGATTTTGGACAGATTTATTATACTACACCTTGATGCATTTCTTATGTTCCTCATTAGCCAAGGAAGCATCTCCGCGAGTCTCGTCAAGGTTACTCAAGTATAAAAATATTTCTTCCTCTGCGAAAGTGTTTGGGAGAAGTTCGACGACAAGTTGTAAAGATGGAATCCGACACTGGATCGGTAAGATGGCTTCAAGTCCATAGACAAGCTAAAATGGCATGAAACTGGTAGTTGTTTTCACAGAAGTATGATAAGCCCAAAGAGTGGATAAAAGAACATGGTGCCAGTTGGATTTATGGTCTCCAACCATCCGATGAAGCATAGTTTTTAAAACATTTTTAATGGCCTCTACCTGACCATTAGCTTGTGGATAATATGGTGTAGATTTTTCATAGCAAAACCCTAGCTTGGCACTCATTTCCTCCATCATCTAATTACGGAAATGGGATCTATGATCAATAATGATGGACTGCGAAACTCCAAATCTAGCTATGATATGATTGAACAAGAAGAGAGCGGTAGTCTTACCATCTTCCACATATTTAGGCACGGCCTTAACCCATTTAGTGAAATAATCAATGGCCACGATGATGTAACCATGCCCCCCGGATGAGGTAGGATTACAATGCATGAAGTCAATCCCCCATTTGGTGAATGGGCCAACGGCAATGACGGGGTGGAGCAGAGCAGGATGGGTACGCTTCTTAGGATAGAAGTGTTGACAAGGTGGGCATTTATTAACAGCCTCATGACAATCTTTGAAGATAGAAGGCTAGAAATAGCCAGTGTGAAGAATTTTATGGGTTGTAGCCATCCTAGATAAATGACCGCCACATGCTCCAGAGTGGCAATCATTCAACACATGTTCATCCTCCTCATGAGTGAGGCATCGCTGGAGAATAGAGTCAATCCCATGTCTATACAAAGTATCATTCAGGATGAGATAGTATTTCACGTGGTGACAGATACGACGGTGATCATCGTGAGATAAATGCGGCTGAAAACGTTGCATATGGAGATATATAAGCAAATATCCATACCAAGGATCAGTAGTGCTTATTAGGAACATGAATTCATCTGAAAATGAATCACTGGGCTCAGATTCCGTCGAAGCAAATGGAAGATCACACATAAGCTCTGCAAAGACCAAGGATTTTTTTGATGTAGCCTTGGCAAACTCCAAATCGAATTCCTGAAGGATAATAATCCAACGAGAGTACTTGCCCCCGAGAACCTGACAAGTCAGGATGTAGTACATTGGGTGCTGGTCTGCCAATAAGGTGGTAGTGTGGAGCAGAATGTAATGATTAAACTTTTGTACAACAATGATCATGGCCAATGCTAACTTTTCCACATGTGAATAATGAGTTTTAGAATCCAGGAGATTCTTACTGGTGTAATAAACCATGTGCTCCTAACCGTGGAGATTGTCCTACGCTAAGACCATAGCGATGGTAGTAGCATAGGAAGCAATATACAAGAGAAAGTCCTTTTGAATAATCAGGGGGGTGTATCACAGGTGAGTGAGTCAGAGCATGCTTAAGATTATCAAATATGCGTTGGGCCTGGTCATCCTAGAAGAATGGGGTGTTCTTCTTAAGAAGACACATATAACCGTGCGTTTTCTCTGCAAAATTGCACATGAAACAACGGAGAAATTTTTCCTTCCCCTACAAACTTTGGAGTTCAAGGAGATTAGTTCAGGCTGGTAGATCAAGAATGGTGGCAATTTTTAAAGGATCTATCTAGATGCCATCTTTGGATACCACAAATCCTAGCAGACATCCCGTCTCAACACAAAAAACACATTTATGTGGGTTGAGCTGTATATTATAATGACGGCATCTCAGGAATATCTCTCTAATATGACTAGGGTGGTCCTCCTGTCGCTGTGAATGAGTAGGGATGTCATCAAGATACGGTTCAGCAATGTGTTTGACATCGTGAAATGCATAGGACATTGCATGTTGGAACGTAGCTCTATCATTTTTCAAGCCAAACGGTAACTTCTTATATGCAAAGGTTACCCATGGGAAAATGAATGCCATATTATGCTGATCGAAGGGTAATATCTCAATCTAATTATAGCTGGAGAAACCATCCATAAATGAAAAGATGACACTTCCACCACAATTGTCGATAATCTGATCGATGTGCAGGGTAGGAAAGTTGTCCTTGGGACAAGATTTATTGAGATCCCTAAATTCGATATAGACTCTAATATTGGTGCCCTACATTTTATTGACGGGAACAATGTTCGATACCCATTCCTTTAGGGGTACAGGATAAATAAACCCAGCTTTCAGAAGCTTCTCAATTTCAGCCTTTATAGTTGTGGCCTTCCGAGGATGGACTTGCCTAAGTTTTTTCCTGACAGGTTTGGCCAAGGGATAGGTTTTAATCTTGTGGACCACTATGGATGGGTCAATCCCCATCATCTCTTCGTAGGACCAAGAAAAAATATCATGGAATTCTTTAAAAAGTTCCTTATAGGCTTCAGATTCATCTGTGGAGCAGTTCTTCCCAACATGAACATGCTCGATAGTATCAGGCTTGGTTGATATGTCAATAGGGTTCATGTGTGTAATGTTGCAAAGGTTTCCTTCAGAATCTATATTTTGCAACAATATAGGACTTTGGGGTACATTGACAATATTAGTAGGAAACAAGGATGCAAAATCATGGTTAACTAAACTGGTGTTGGGGAGGAACATGGATCTATGATGGTGATCCTCCCAAATGGACTCATCCATGCTCATGATCTCAATAATGGACTTGTCAAAAGGAAAAGTCTCAGAATGATAATCTAGAGTGGGAAGAGAAGGTTCTAACCAATACGGTAAATGGTAGGGATCCAAAGCCACTAGATGAAGGTCATTAGTGTGATCATCGAAAGAGGTTTGAATGGCATCATACATAGCTTCGTGAGGAATTAACGAGGTAGACTCAACAACATGTTTTCCCCTAGGATCACAATCAAATGAGGAGATCATATGGACTGACGCAGAATCCATGCCAGGAGGAGTGGATGGAAAAACTCCCATGAGGGATTAATCCTTCAACACGCCTACCCCAATCGACTGGTAAGGAGGAGGGGACTATCCTAACATGGGGATGTTATTAGCCATGGAGGTAGTAACATCCGACGTACAGAAATCAACCTGGTCAATAGTAATGATTCTCCCCAGATGTGGAAATTGGACGATTCAGAATACTGTTAAAGCAACAACAGTCATAGCATAGAACCAATTTCATCCTAGAAGGAGATTGTAATCTAAAGGGGCATCTACCACTTCTACTTGGATGGAAACGATTTTACCCCCCAGCTCAACCGTGAGGGATGATATGAGACCATGGGTTTGGAAACCCCATCCATCAAAGGCCTTAAGGGTCGTAGGTGATGTTACAAGCTCAAGAGAGCCAAGGTCTTTCCAACAAGATAGAGACAGAATGGAAGTCGAAGCTCCTTCATCTAGGATTGTTCAAAAAACTTTCTATCCAACCACTTTCATAATGACTTGAAAAGCAAGTTTATGTGGTAACCTAGGCTTATAGTTCTCAACATTAAAATGAATCAAGTTGGTGTTATCTAGGTCTAAATCTCCTAATGCAATCAACAGGTTTTTTCGCTATGTGGGGCAACTTTGGAGCACTTCTAGGGTAGACATCGTACAAGGTGCCTGAGCGAGATCTTCAACTACATTATAAATTAAGCAGCTCGGGCATTGGTATTAAAGACATCCTTCCGAAGAGTACTCTTAGGTGGGTGCAAAATCATGTTGAGAGTAGGCTTCTTGATAGATAAGGGGATAGTAGACGAGGATTCCAGAGAACTAGTAGAGGGAAATTTCCCTGAAGAAGATTGATCTTCTTTCTTATCTACGGGTTTATCATAATTTTGACTTCGAGTTTGGAGATGGATGGTATTTGAGGACATCATATGAATTTCCTCTGATGAACTAGAATTACCCTGATTAGACATGTGGTCTATCAACTGTTGTTGAGAGGGAAAATGATCTGTAAGTACCGCAGCTGTGGGATTGGACTTCAAAAAATGGGATATTTCATCTCAACGAGGACACTCCTTTGAAAAATGGTCACCACCATAGAGCAGATAGGGAGATTTCTCTTTTATTTTCCCTTTATTTTTATCACCATTGTTTGGTTGTGGAGTCTCTGGCTGGTTTCCAGGTTTTTTATTTCGATTTCTACATATTTTTTTATTACCTGAGGTTTGAGTACTTTGAATAGAATTGACCTTAGTGGAAACCTTAGGAGTCGAAGGAGTAGGGGGGGTAGTTTGGGTTTGCTTGGTAGGTTTCACTGTGGACGGGGACTGGATTGAACCAACAATCCCATCAACAGGTACTTCTACTGGTGGCTTGGTAGGATCGGTGCCGGGGCGAGGAGCTTGAGGAATTAGGTCATAAAGAGTGCCAGACTGAAATAAAGCAAGTCTAGGTACGGAGCCCAACTAATATCCTGATATTCGGTGATGGCACCACCCATAGCCACAACTCAAGCAATAGGAGGCAACAAGGATTTGGTGAACCAATCAACTAGTAACTGATCTAGAATAGGGGCCTCAATTAGCCTTCTCCACCTTCTCCACTCATGAATATGATCAGATAGGTGGGTGGAGGTGTTCTGTCATAGAGAGGTTAAAATATCAGTACCCGTTTCATAACGAATATGGAGCTGAAAGTGTGTAAGAAACATAGTTTCCAATGAGCCAAAATCCAGAAACGAATGTTGTGGGAGTTCAATGTACCACTCCGCAACCGTATCGGTCAAAGTTCGCTGAAAGAGTTGTAACCGAATGGAGTCATCCATGAACGAGTTCGAAGAACACCACAAGTCGAATGTCATAACATGGTTCTTTGGATCATCTCCCTGCTTCCCATTGAATTTCGGAATGTCCGATGGTAACTTTACTGAAATGGGAGGCCATGAGGGATTATGTCAAATGGGGTCATTGATCAACTTGGACAAATCAAGTAAGTCCAAAGTTTCTAGGAAAGGTAACTGTCAGTTGGGATGCACATACTGGTAATATTGATATGGCATATAATTACTAGTAGGACCATAAGTAGACTGATAAACAGGTTGTTGTGACGAAGAAATACCAGAAGATCCACCCATAGGGGGTTGATTTCCGGAAGTAGGCCCGCTAGGACCACTAGGGCCTCTAGGAGGAGGACCACCAAGGCCACTGGGACCACCAGGACCACCAGGACCACCAGGACCACCAGGAGGTGGACCGCCAGACCCTTTGGAGCCTCCAGGAGGTGGTAAACCTCCAGAGCCACCAGAACCACTAGGAGGAGGGCCACCAGACCCTCCTGGGCAAGAAGGAGGAAAGCAACCAGGTCCCCCAAGACCACTAGGATCGATAGGACCATAAGGAGGAAAGTTTCCAGATCCTCTAGGACCATTAGGTCCCCCAGGGGGAGGGCCTCCACAAGGTAGTCCTCCGACACCTCCTGTAGTATGTATAGGTATCCCCCCCATAGCTAGCATGTAAGACCAGTTGGGTTTCCCCCATGGTATAAAAGTGTTACCAGGGTATGGAATTCCAGCATAAGGCATTCCTGTAGGATTGGGTGGATGATGACCTACAGGTATTTGATAACCATAACACCCAGAAGACTGAATGATTACAGGTTGTGCCCCCAAGGGCTGACCTAAACTAGATGGGGGATTAACCACATTAGTATGGGTGAGAGGGACATAAACTGTAGATGGTTCTATGTTAGAGGTCTTCCCTTAAATAGGTACAATTTTGGTGTCAGATAATGTAGGTCGTGCCGGGGGTTTCCCCCCAGCACTAGAAGGTTCTGACAAAACGGGAATTGAAGGTTGGGCCCCAGGTGTAGAAGACCTAGGAGGATTAGGAACATACATAACATGAGAGATGGTAGGGGTGGTAATTTGACCTGGGTCGTGGGTTGTTATTGGATGATCTATAAACGGTTCAATGGGTCTCATAGAATCGGCCAGTGAACGACATCCCACAAGAAGAGATGTGGAATGTGCTGGTGTCGAGCCTAATAGGTCATCAATATACTTGTCAATCTCCTGTGCACAGAGAATGGTAGCACAATATTGTCTGCATTCTTATTCATCTTCAGAAGAGTTTACACGGGTAACAAATGAAGCAATGGCCTGTCCTATAGGTGTCTCCCAAAACGGAGCATTGGGACCAAAATCTGAGCGGGTTGTATCATCAACATGACCTTCTGTGGGAGAATGGAACAAGGAATCTCCCCAAGAAGGCTACTGAACCAAGTGAGGCGAGTGTGAAGAATATGGTACTCCACTTTCCATAACCACATTATCTCCCACTTGGGAGGTGGTAGCAGCTCCTTGGTCGATAGCTTCCATAGGATTTTCTCCTGAAACAGGAATAAAATAAGGTGGAAATCCCCATACTCTTTTGGATTGTCTTAACTTAGTCATTTTGTATAGTTCCTATCTAACCTAGGGTCTGAAAATATAGAAAACACACCAAAAAATTCCCTACACAAGCTATAGCTCAAAACAAGCACACTTAAAATGATAGGAGGAGTTCAAAAGTCAGGTCTCTCACTAGGATTGTCAAGAAGGCACCAATCATAATATGCCTCGAGGGTACATGTGTAGTAATCTCCCCGAATGTTGTTTTTCAGTGTATGGCTCCAAACATGACATCCAAATGGCTTTTCTTAGATGGATAAGGTACCCTAGTGGGGTCTCCCAATATACTCAAGGTACGTGGGAGCTCAAATCGGTAGTAGTGTTGTCTAATGCATAACCGTACACAAGGATCCTTCCGATATACAATTGGGTACATGAAGTACCTTTCTATATACCTCAAGGGTACGTGAAAAGCCGTTCGATATACATGGAAGAACCACGCGAGTCCCATATTTTAATGCTGACAAATAACGACAACTCCTACGCTTAACGATGCTCGAACACGTCTCTAACGTATCACTCAAGTTACTATGTAAATTTTAACCTACAACTACCATTAATTTTTAACTTGTATGGTTAGGTGAATGCATGATGTTTTGATAGAAAAGTAAAACCATGCAATATGCTGGTGCAAAATTTTCACTTTACCGTTCAGTATGCCTACTTACAGGAGGGAAAGAGAGTGTTTTCCTTTTGTTTCAAAACCAAAAATACTTCCACACAACAGTCATGAACATCAAATCAAATACAAGCAATCACTTTTCCAAACTGATTTCTTCTTTATGAAAGAAAATGAGAAGGGGAAGAATCTCTTTTCCTAAAAGAAAAACAAGAAGCACACCTATATGCAAATGCACTCTATTTTTTCAATTTTCTCAAAACATAAGAAAATCTAACTTAAAACTACCATTTTTATTTTTATTTTGATTGGGATAGTTCTAAATGTATGAGAGACTAAATATAATGAAGGTCTTGAAAGCTTGTAAAGCCAATCAGAAAACTAATGTCCAATTCTTAATGATAATGTCCTAGTCTCAGTCAAAAATTTTCTTTTTTAAAGGAAGGAAAAAGAAGTTTACTATGCAAATAAGAAATGAAACGTAGAAGCTAATCTAGTGTTCTTCTTTTAGTCTATGCAATAGAAACAAAAAGAGATTTTAATAACACCCTGAGATTTCCAGAAAATAATAAATCCTTTCGCAAACACAACCAACAAGCATAGAAGTAGATGAACAATGAAAAGACCTAATCAAACTTTTGAAATTCCTCTAAATTCAATATTAAACCATAAAATTATCAAACCATGAGCATCAGATTCAGTAACACAAGTATGATAAGAAGAACTGAAAGCAAAAAAATCCAAATTTTTGCAGAGAAAAATGAGGAAAAAAGGATTTGGAATGATGCCTACCTAGCATCGTGCTTCTCAGGTGTTGACAGAGTGTTTCCAACACAACACCACTTCTTGCCAACAGGTTATAGGCAGTGGCACTACATATTGGCCACTTTGTTCAAGCGATGGCACAGCTTCTCATACACAACATAGGCATGGTTCCCTGTAGATGACCAAAACAGAAGAAGAACGATGGATCAACTCAAAAAATGACTAGATCAAGCCAAATACTGTTGAATTGAGTATGGAAACAGAGCATAAAAGATCGAAATGACTCAGATCTAAATAGATCTGGAAGTTTCAAGCCCAAATGAATCAAGTCAAAAAGTAGATCTAACTGAAGAGAGTTAAAGAAGAAGGATCTTGGATTCGGACAAGAGTTGCAGACTGAGGACGATCAGAAAAACTAATATAACTTTCCCCAACGGAGTCACCAGATTTGTTAGCTGGAATATTTCACCTCCTGCGGATAGAAAGGTGTTCCACTAGTTTGAATGGTTCAGATCCAAAATAAATAGAGGATATAGGTTGAAGACTCTCCCTAGATGTCATAGATACCTAGAATGTAATGCTTCGATCGTTACCCTGTGTACCTGCAATAAGCTTCAACACACAAACATATCGAAACCACCAGAATATAATCTACTAATATATGTTAGTGACTAAGTAATCTAACAACAAACATGTGAAATCATACAACAACAATATATGTGGGACATAAATCAACTTGCATTAAAGAAATATGAAGAAGTTTACAACCAAGCCTTAGTGTTGACATGCATCTCCATGAAACCAAGCATTCTCATCCCCATAAGTTCTGACTCTAGCTCTCTCTATGCTCTCCAATGATATGGACCAAGTGATCAATCCAAGATCATACCAATACCTTAAGAGTTCTCCCCCTCAACCATGGCCATAAGCCTATATTTATAAGGCTAGATGTATAGGGATGGTTGAGAGATTAGTGGGTGAGGTGGCCTCTAAGATCCTCGGATGGGGGATCTTGAGATCAATAGACCCATAACAATAGGGATAAGGGAGGACATGAGTTTTATCATCTAGAAGCCTCAAGAAACTTCTCTTTTTCCCTTTTTACCCAGGGTACCCCGTTTCTCCTTCAATAACAAAGCGGTTTTGGTAATAACCGCTTATGGACCAAGGGCCATAAGCGGTGGCACCACTTGTGGGCAACAGGGGATGGGCGGTGCGAACAAGGGTACCACTCCTGGATAACAAGGTAAGCGTGGTGCTCAGAATTTGTATGAAAGATTGACATTTAGTATGGGTTTCCAGTCCAGAAGCTCGGATTCAGTGCAAGTAGGTATGTCAAATGTCTTATCACATGATGGTGACAGGATTTTGGTATAACATTTATGAAAGTTAAGAGAGTTCTTCTGTGGTATGTTTTATACTTTTCCGGCCTCAGGAGACTAAATTGGATGAAAAAAGACCCCCTTGGAGTCTTCTTAGGAGTTTTTAGACTCTCTAAATATGAAAAAATCGAGTTAGCATGTACTAGTTTGGGCTCATAAAATCCATGAATCAATGACACTATTAAGCATTATTCCCTCTTCTCTTCAATCTTGTCAAAAAATGAAGAGAGATTCGAGTTGACTTTCCTAGACTCGTTAAAATTTAACAGGGAAGGTAACGAAGATTTTTTTGTTTTGGTTCTTAGTTAGTGGCAGCATGTCCTCCTTGAACATAGCACTCTCCATTTTTTCTGATACTCATGTCTTAGAGTTCACTTTCAGTTCAGCTATTACTTCGAGTTTGTTACTCCTCCTCTTATCCGTTCTACCTGGGGAATCTGATCATGTCTCCTACATGATAGATAAGTCTAGTTGTACTATCTATAACGTTAAAATCTGCCTTGGGTTATCTCTGTGTCATGCTCACTGTTCAAGGACTTAACCCTGTGTCTAATCTATATCTTGATTCCATCATTGTCATATCTATTACTACTTGCATCTCCCTTCCTTTACCGAGTTCCTAGTCACTCTTGTGATCCGTTGGAGGATCTATTGACTTCCTTATCACAATATGTTTCTGCATCAGCATTTCTTGACGATGAAGACCTAGAGTTTTGATGATCATACCTCAAGATTCACTTTAATTATTGGTGAATTATTTTGCTTTAGTTGTCGATTATCACCTATTGATTGACAATCTGCTGAATCCGCTCCACGTTCGACTTCAATAACATCTATTCACATCGCTTGGATTGTACTGGTTCTTTGGGAATATTTATGAAGACCTTAGTTTCACATCTATGGACTAAGTTGCGTAATATTATGTTGTGGTTACTTACACAGCTTCCAGATCTTTGAAGATTCATAATTATTGTATATTTTGGCTTCGATCCACCTTTGTAATATACGTGGTCTTGTACCCATACTATATGATGTACTCAAATATTTTAAAGGAGCTAGTGTTCCAGTATATTGAACATAGCATCCTCAGATATGACTTTGTATATGACATTATTATGTATTTGTTTTAGGTACTACCTCTGCTCCAATGGACTTCTAAGTTCTCCAAAGATAATGATTATAATGTATTTCGACCATTGCTTCCCTCTAACCTCACACATTAGGGGGCATCTGTTATCAACCCAAATGGCACTTCTCCATCCGAGTGCCAACAATTCCTTATGTTGGTACACAAAAGGACATTTTAGGATTGAAGTTTTCCAAAACACTATAGATGGGCATGACATGAGATGCATTTATCCTTCAACCAGGTTTCCATTTTATTTTTCTAAGTGTATATTGGCATACATGACTATCTCCATTGAAAGTCATGTACATACACGACCATTCTTGTTAACAACTCATGTATTGTATGTGACTATCTCCATTACAACCTGTGTACAGATCTATACGTGGGTTTCCTTTAAGAGACTCGTGTGTCATACGTGGGTTTCCTATATTAATAGTCACGTATGTCTCCATTTGACATTAAAAAATATAAATCATGATTAATAGAGATTAGTTGGGCCTTAATCATCAACTACCCCAACCATCTCAACCTCCTCGACCTTCGAAACTACTCTATTTCCCAAAGTATAAATAGAGGCCTTAGGTAGGGCATTAATCAATTAATTTTGGAGAGCAAAGTTATGCTGATGGTATATCTTCAAGAGTCTTGGAGCAGCAGAACTTAGAGTCCTTTGGTTGCAGAGGAGTCCTTGTCTCAGGCGTTGGGTTGTACACTTATCTCATTCACTGATTGTTAATAAAGAGAATTATTATTCCAACATTGTGTTGAGTCTCTTTCATGTATTAGGTTTTGATGAATATATTTGATTAAGCACTATATATGTTGTTTATCTAACCTATTATATATACATGTATAAGATTGTACTTGGAGAATTTGCTCTTTGCAGGTGAATGAGGTGCATCCCTGAAATCTTTGGAGAGAAGCAGAGAGGAAGAAGATAAAGCTTGGATCAACCATCGATAATCAGGTGAGTCCAATATTTCTTCCTATTTCCTTTCTATACTTAGTTAAAGCTAATTGTATGCAAGTTTTAGAAGTAAGTTGGTAACCCCAGACCCTAGGTTATAAGGGTGTTTATTCCTGAACAACAACCCGGCCCCTGTTGGAGTCCAAAAAATCAAGTAGAGTTAGATCAACAATTTTATTGCCACATCATATGCCTAACACCAATGTGCTCACACGACAATCATTTTCCTAACACCATTGTGCTCTTGCAGCATATATGCCTAACACCAATGTGCTCACAAGGAAATCATTTGCCTAACCCCATTGTGTTACCACAACATATTTTTGTTGTTCATATTTAATTTTAATTACACCCTTTGACTATTTGTGACACACCCTCTTTGGTGCTTAACATGAATTCACCATCATTGTCCCGATTCATGAATCGGCTTCATGGTTAGTTGCAATATAATTAACATATATCGATAAACAATAATTTCCTCAATTTAATCAACATTTCATAAGTTGTAGTGACTTGTACCTCTACCATAATTCATGATTCTTACCATCCTGTAAACCATCCAAAATAACTCCTTACTCATTTTGAGCATTGAGCCCAACTTGTTTACGCAAGTGAATTTATATCCCATAATGTATGTTGATCGTGAAAATGATCATATACCTAGTAAAGACCTTTCATTGTTAGTACATAAATAACATAATCCATAGTTAATCATTGGTTCATAAAGCCTCGAAATCCGACAATTTATACTAAGTTAAAGAAGTAAAACATCACTCGTTCTTAACTTTATTATTTGAGCCAGTGAATATTTTTACTAATAGTCAATTTTGATTGATAGTGTTCCTGGCACAACCCTACACTGTTAGCACATAACATTATACGACATTCATTCACTTATCATTTTCAAATAGCAATTAAACATCTTTACGTATCTGTCTTTGGATAGTTACGAGTGAAAGGACATTCCAATTCTACACAAAATTACTGAGTGGTAAGCTAGAGACGTAGGAAATCTCAAGTGATATTTAGTTCTATCTACCCATTAGTGTATTTGAAGGAAACATTATACTCTTTTTTTGGACTCTTGTACTTTGAGTAACCCCCTGCAAGCCATGAATACACACATGTTAAAATTTTCATAGAAAAATACTTGATAATGTTCATCACAGGTAACAGTAGGTCTAGAACACTAATTCTCGTAAATCCACCCACTACTTTCACAAGAAGTTCAATGTTGATGTAGCACACTTGTAATCCCACATGTGTCAAATAGCCAAAATGTTTTAACATGATGGGATGTATTATGTGTTGATATATTAGTTCTCGCTACTTATATATGAAAAATTCCTAAGGTGGAAATCACATACTCCTAATTCACCCTTTAACACAAGAACAAAATCATAAAAGAATACATCCTCATACTTTTACGTAATTTTCCCTATCACCTAAATCTTGTATATTACACTGGCGTTATCACACATTTCATGGAATACACTAATACCCTACGGCGTATTGTTTTCTAAGTTTCCCGCTTTCTACTTGTAGTAATTTAGGTTTGGCCTAAAGTGAGATTTTGATTTAGACCCCCTTTAATTTATAGTCGGTGTGGGAGAGTTTTCTCATTGAGTGATTAGTTATGAACCAAATCTTATGATAAGTATAACATTCCTACAACCTTATTTGTAAAAGTAGGGTGTTTTTTCAAATTTTCACACGAGTAGTGATGATTTCTACATTTCCCCATACTTTAGGGTTTTGGGATTCATTGCAATTATTTTACAACATCGACTAATCTACATAAGGCATAGTAAACACTAGTTCCTATTTATAGCTTTTACACTTTATTGCTACAGTAACACCTAGTTCTAAGAAAATGACTATACTTCTTCCTTAATGTATCACGAATAAAATTTATAGTCCAACCTCCCATTTGAATGTGTAAACATAAACATAACCCTTGCAACAAGATGAAAAATTACTCAGAAACTTTTGTCATACCTTTGTCATGATATTACTTTATCCTCTCAGTTACCTTTTCCCAATATTTGGAGGCCCACTTGGATAACTTGTTTCCGTCGTCCATCATTGTCATGCATCCACAAACAAAACCATTTGATTGGTTAATTTTTTTTTTATACCATCTTCCTGCTTTCTAATTCCATGTTGGGCCCAAATAGGCCCAAGTGTTGTCACTTTAGCTCTGATACCATTTGTAACGCACCCATATTTCCTTAGGTAAAATACTCAAAATAAATAAAGAAATGGGGGATATTTTTTTTTCTTGTTTTTCTCTTTAAATGTATACAATTAATCATAGATGAGGTATTCATTTATTTAATAAGATTTCAAACCATACATGAGTCTATTTATAACTATGGATCTGATAAGAGTATTTCCTCTCTACATGCACATTAAACCTTAAAAATCTTCAATAAAAGAAAAACAAATGAGTACAGTAGGTCAGCAACCAAAACACATTAGACTCAAAGTTTGCATCGCATTATGATTAAGTGCATCCCAAACAAATCTTAATTTCCTACATAGGAAAGATAATTTATATTTACTGTAGAAGATGCTTGCATTTTTCTACTGATATGCACTTGATGTAAACTCACAAGGAACTTTAAATTCCAATATCCCTCCTCATGACTCATCGGTACATAATCATTTTTATAAACAACATCACTTAAAGCATATAATATATTACTTAATGGAATCTTGCAGAACATAACACCGGTATAATTCACAATATAAAAAGTGAAGATGAAATACATAAGATGCTAGCATAAGGGAGACACAGATGTACATAGTTCACCCCAAACTTGGGGTTACGTCCACCAAAATTTGTCACCTTTTTATTAACACAAAAACGACATAAAATCATATACAACACACATCACACTTGATGTATTATCCTTTCCACATTCTCATGATTTCTCATATACTCATAGAGAACGTTTACCTTATCAATGAAATCATATATTCACATCTTTTACCAATGGTTGATGTTACCCAAAGCTCAAATTATAACACCTGTCAATATAATTATACATATGCACATATTTTACCAATAGTTGAGGTTGAGGCTTTGTAATAGGTAAGTGATAGTTTCCCTTAATGAGTTTAGGGTCCATTTTCAATGCATCTCAAACCTTCTTGGCTTTGCCTGAGAATGTTCAATCCCAAAGCCATAGACATCGACTCGGACCAAAAATAGAGGAGTTTCTTTCAAAACATATATTGTAAGTATAATACATATTTTAGCAAAAACCCCAAAATAAAGTTAATATAAAACTATTTATATATATATGTATGAACTTATTTGAGTTATAAGAAAATGTAAGAAATATATCTTCTTCCTTCACGCAGGATTAACCTACTGCCTTAGTCTTGTTGCATGCATCACCCTTATGGTCAGCACGGTACATTATGAATTTTGTTACATTATTCAGCTTCTCAAATATTCTTTTCTATTTTCTTTCCATACTATCCCATGGAACCATGGAACATTTAAAGTACCTCCCAATGTATCTCAAAATGCAGTAGTACAAATTTTAGCGATTCTGCAATCACAAACCCAAAAAAAGGTTCCCAGCATAACATAGCAATTGTAACATGCATTACGATGGTAGTGGACTTTATACCGAAGTATTGGAATCGCATATATAGGGTATATAAATTCAATAAGTTAGATATCCTCTATTTTCAATGTACCCCTTGTTTCAATGTTCTTCTTCCTGCGTATCACTAGCTATGGCCATGGTAATTTTCTTTAGGTTCGTGTGCTCAAGCTTTGAGTGTGAAACATTGAAAATGCCTTTGCATTGTCCATTTCATGAGCTCAAGGTTTCTTTTCCATTCTGTCACTCCCACGTGGGTAGTTCCCAACGCATGCCATGAACATGGGATTAGACTCTTTTCCAAATCCATTTCTTGGCGAGACGAAGAGTAGTGGCATGGAAAGAAATTGGCCATTGGCCATTGGTTTTTCTCAAGCAAACAGGGAGACATTTTGTTTTTGATGTTTTGGTTGGATTAAAATATAGCTTTACTATTGGCACTGGATCGACATCATCGATTAGATAATATACTGATTTAATTGAAGAAAATAACGACCAACTAAAGAAAAACATTGGCTGTAATCCTGTCTCTCATGCACATAATTTGTTCATGCGGAGCCTGATACCTACGGTGAATATTGTAGTGCAATAAAATAAGATATGAATTTTTTCTTGTCTTTTCTTTCCATACTTCTACAAACTTAATTCGACCTCAACAGGTACTTCATAGCGAAGGATAGCATAATGGATGGTATTGCATAGTGAGATACGACAAGAAAACCCCCTTGAACTTTGAATAACTACTCCAAGAGGCCGTAGATCCTTGCTCTTAGTGGAGGTCAAAATAGTATCTATCAAGGAATTTTAATGAGCCACGTAGTCCATATCTAAGTAAGAAATCAACTGTCATTTACTAAGAAGCATATTTCAGAATCAACATTCAAAATCGTTGACATAATTAAATCCTAGCATAAAAAAAACGTAGTGAACAAAATCGATGTATTTTCTTTTATTTCTACACTAGAAGGATAATATATAACGATATAGATTTAGAATTATCATTGCAGACTCCTATCCCTCAATGCAAACATCAAGTAAAAGATTCACAATTGAAAATCATGTGCATACGCTATTAATTAATGTAGACTCTGATCTATAATTTTGGATATGAAGTAATAGATCGATAAGTTAGAAACATATGCACATATTATTTTTTAATGCAAACCCAACTCTATCTACACCCATAGAGGGAAAAGATCAGATTTTAGAGGCACGATTTGCAGAGTTCTCGGTTGCAAACCTAACACATACCTTTGGTACGAGGAGGTAGAGACTCTCATTGTAAGCTATGGACTTGAACTTCCAAAATACAAAAAAATTGGCGAAACCAATTCCAGAAACTAAAACACCAAAGGATATTATTCCCAAAATATGACACATAAATCACATATCTATGATCTGGGGCTCATGTATCCAATACAGATATCCTTGAAAACAAATCATAAATTGTTTCATGGACTATCGCATACCTCACAGACAGAACATGGGAAACACAATGCAGCTATCTTAGGTCTGGGATAATATTAACATGTATATATAATCTACTGAAAACCTAGACCTCTAAAACAAGTTGCATATCCCATTTTAAAATGTGTAACAAGTCACAATACATACTACTGAAAATTGTAGACACGATTTGAATCGACTGAATTTTAGCTCTCCAATCCATGAAGTGTTTCTCGGCTACCCATCTTTCCTTCTTTCCCCCCCAAAAGAAAAGGGAGATCCATTTCTTTATTTCCTCCCCTTTGAACTAAATTCGTAACTCATTAAATAGCCAAGGAAAAAACGGTTGTTTCCCTAAGGTGCGTGAATCTCCCCACAATTCAAGGCAGTAAATCTGCCATTAATTTTGCTAAGGCAGTCTCCCTCAATTTTGCAATCAATTAACCACCTATTGGGCATGCGCCCAACCAAAAACAGTCTTTTAGACTTACTAAAATATTTCCTTTTAACAGAAAAATAGGTTAAGGAAAAATATGTGTATTGCACAATTTAATAATCCTTGTCGTGGAGAGTAACTAATTCAATTACTTCTCGCTTGTCATAGAAAGGAAAAATATACTGTTCATAGGTAAATGTACTTTAATTAAGTTATATATAAAGGATTATTCTTTAATAGGGAATCACCCGTTATTTGATTTATACAGAGGATTCTCCCTATGTTTTAGGATTGTTTCATGTTGTTATGAGTATAAGGGATCCTTAAAGAAACCATAGTTTACTCATTCAAAGTAGGCATTTCCCTATCACCATTAATACATATATATATTATATATCTATAGATATTTATATATATCTATATACATACACTTATATATAATTTTCTTCATATATTATCCAAATATATGTTAAGCATAATATAAGTCTCTATGTACATTAATCTAGGTAGATGATATTTCACCATTTAATTATTAAATGAGGCATGCTGAAGATGATATCTTCCTTTTCCATATTTTTAAGGGGGCTATGTCCTATAGTCCTTTTAACCATTACTTCCTTGGGTTGTTTTCCCTTTTTAATTTTTAATTTTAACTCCTTTATTCTTTTATGTCGCATAAAAATGATTGCACCCCCCTCTATCAAGGATTAATCATAATTAGGGTTAAGTAACTAGGCTATGGTATCTTAGTTGGTATAAATTTCAGTGAAGTAGGAATCCCTTATAGGGAAAATCCTTAGCTCTAATACTTCCATTATAAAGACAATATGTAAGACTACGGTATCAAATTAAGGCTCACTAACCATTTGCTTTTAGCCTTAGTGGGTTTAGTTGCTCATCATTACATTGCGTAAGAGTCTTAAGTCTCGTAATTTTACCACTTAGGTAATTAACTCATATAGATTTCCATGTCTTGTTTCTGGTGGGGGCCTTGGCCTTGAGCTCCTCACCTAAACAAGTACAATAAACATTTACAATTTCAAAGTATTTAGGGGTATGCAAGAGGGATATTACAACATAGCACGTTGAAATGTAGCACCAATGTTCTTCAAACCAAAAGGTAAATTCTTGTAGGAAAAGGTCCCCCACTGGAAAATTAAATTTATTTTGTGATGATCAAATGGGAGTATTTCTATCTGACTGTAGCCATAAAATCCATCCATGAATGAAAATATGACGCTTCTAGCACAGTTAACAATGATTTGATCAATATATGGGGTGGGGAAATTGTCCTTTGGACAAGGTCGATTAAGATCATGGAAATCGATACAGTCCCTAATAGTTCCCTACTTTTTGTTTATGGGGCCAATATTAGATACCCATTCAGTCAAAGATATGGGGTAAATAAATCCAACTTTAAGAAGTTTCTCAATCTCTTCCTTAATAGTTGCTGCTTTCCGTGGATGAACTTGTCGAAGCTTCTGATGGATTGGCTTGGCGTCATGGTAAGTATTAATTTGATGAACGATGATGGAAGGCTATATCCTTGGCATTTATTCATATGTCCAAGCGAAGATATCTCTAAATTCTTTGAAAAGTGTCGTAGAAGAACTTATCTCTGAGGGGGAATAATTCTGGCCAATGTTTATGGTCTCTACATTTCCAAGTTTCATCGATATATCGACCAGGACGGTCTTGGTAATGTTTCTCATATTACCCTCAGACTCAACATTGTGGATAAGCACCAATGACTGAGGATTAGTTACGATATCGGATGAAACCATGGTTCCAAAATGGTCCTCTACCATAGGGACATTGGGAAGGAAAGAGGATCGATGATGATGATGTTTCCAAGGCATCTCATCTAAAGACATAAATTCCATAATGGATTCATCGGAGGAAAGTGTGTGCAAAAGGTATCCAGAGATGGGGAGGGGGTTTCTAACCAATATGGTAGGTGATACGTGTCTGAATCCAACAACAACTGAACATTGAAGGTGGGGTTGTTGGCATATTGGATATCTTGATATATTTCTTTGAAATGGATTAACAATGTCAAATCAACAATTCATTTCGCTTTATCTCAGGAGTCATATATCAAATTTGAGATCATGTTCATAGATGCGATCTGCAAAGGATGAGGTGGGATATTCAAAGGAAAAATCCAATGAGTGAAAAGTATTTCAACAGACCAACTCTTATTTTCTGATACTATGGAGTTGAAGAAGCCAAGAGTGGAAGATTGTTTGCTGAGTTAGAATTTGTGTCTGGTAAACATAAATCTAGTTGGTCAATGGCGACAATATTCCCTTGCAATGGGAAATGGACTATTCAGAATACAAATGAAGCAACGACTTTCATTGTGTAGAACCAGTTTCGACCTAGAAGAATATTGTAATCTAGAGGAGCATCGAAAACCTCGATGTAAATGGACACCAATTTTCCCCCAAGTTCAGCTTGGAGGGAGGGAAGCAGTCCATAAGGTTGAAAACCATGACCATCTAATGCTTTTAATGTCGCAGGTGAGAAATTAATCTCAGGAGAGACAATAGCTTTTGAGCAGGATAAAGACATGACTAAATTTGAGGCATCCTCGGCCAATATGGTACAATGGATTATCTTCCCAATAACTTTGATGGATAATTGGAATGCTAATTGATGGGTAATCCTGGACTTGAAATCATCCAGTTTGAAAGCAATGAAATTACTATTATCAGGATCCATGGATCCAAGGACAGACAACAGGTTCTTTCTTTGTGTCGGGTAGTTCTGGAGTACCTCGAGGGTAGACATGTCACATGGTGCTTGATCCAAACCCTCAACTATGTTGTAATATTGGGATTCCTGTGTGTCAGGATTGAATACAGATTTTCGAATTGTACTCTTTGGTGGTCGAAAAATGGTGTTGAGAACAAGTTTCTCGATATGAATTCTGTTGGTAGGGGGAGAGGTGGAAACTAAAGGTTTATCATTTGAAGTATCATCATATTTCTTGTCTAGAGGCGGGTCATAGATATGAGATCTAGTATTAAGATTGACCATATCACTAGCCATCATTTTAAATTCATCTATGGAGGATGAAGAAGACCCATGCAAGGATTGGTGGTCAATCAATTACTGTTGGGTAGGGAAAGGATCTATCAAAAATACCAGAGTGAGGATTTTTTTAATAAATTTATTGACTTCCTCATGATGAGGACACTCCTTGGTGAAGTGGTCACCTCCACAAATGCGGTGGGGGAATTTCACCTTTCTTCTTCTTTTGGATTCAACATCAGGGTTCTTTGTTTTATTACCTTTTAGCAGGTATTTCTCCCTTGCTATAGGGCAGGAATGGATACCTTCCAACTATAGGATGGAAGGATAGGTTCTTGGTGGTAGATGTAGAAAATAAAAGTAGAAATGAAATAGAACAGAAATGAAGAACAACAAAGAATGAACCCCTCTGCAAACAAGGTTAGGGTTTAGCTCCAATACCCTGCAAGAACATGTTAGAAAACCTGCAAACAAATATGGGTTATATAAAACTAAATAAACAAAAGAAAATAAACATTTTAACTTCATTTGGTGGAATGGGCCACCATGCCCTAGCTGGGAGAAGCACCTCTCTCTCTCTTGGTAATCGAGGAGCTATGGGTCAATGGAAGGATGGATGAGAGGGAGTGTGGGTGGCTTGAGAGACAAAGGGTCTCAAGGCATCCACTCGGTCAGCATAATAGTATGCAAGGGAGAATTGTCTTGCGAGTGACTCCCACCCCTCTATTTATATCTTTTTTGGGTGTTTTTAGGGTTTTAAGCCCCTGGTTGGGGCTTTAGCCCTTTTTTGGGGCTTTTAGCCCCTTTCACCCTATCTTTAGCTCCTTTTGGGGTTTTTAGCTCATTTGAGGGATGTTAGCCCCTTTTTGGAGGCTTTAGCCCCTAAGAGAGCTATTTATGCTCTTTTTAGGGGTTTTAAAGCCCTTTTGCTCATTCTTAAGCCTTTTTGAGGCTGTGGAGGTCCAATGGGGTGAAATGAGAGTTGTGCATGGGTGTCCTTGGGTTGTGTAGGCCATGTAGAGCTGAGTGAGGGATTTTTTGGGTTAATAGATTGCCCCCTGATTGTGAGGGTAGGAGCTCATTGTATGGCCGACGGACATCATAGGATTTTCTGTGGAGAGGTGGTGCTTCCTGGGCTGGGGCATGGTGGCTTTTGGTTTTTTTATTGATATGGTTCCCATCAATGGGTGAGATACAAATAATGTGTGACATGTATATGGATGAGGCAGGCATCCCCATGCTCGTAAAAATGTTAAAAGAATAATGTGATCTATGCTCTATAATACAAGAGCCGATCATATACAACTGATATACAAAGTGGTTGCCTCACTGAGAGGCTGAATACAATACTGATCTAAAGAACTGATACATTGCACCCATGGAATTCTCATGGAATGCTATATCTTCATGACTGATGGCTTGCTGGATCTAGAATGATACATAGCTATATGGACTCATTGATGGAGAGTCAGAGTCTCTGTGGTACAAGTATGCTGCATCAATCATAAATATATATAGAAGCGCTACTGGGGCTTCTGAACACTGTCTCCAACGCAACCAGGAAATAACAAGGGGATTAAACTTATTTAGGTCCCTCGAATAGAATCATCAATGTGCTCTAGTCAGGTCACATCCGAGGTCTTCGACCAAATACTGCACAGACCAAACCTTATACGAATCTCAATGGTGTGATGATGTAGTTGGACTCGAGCATGTGAGAAACAACCCTCCTGAGAGGAACTAAGGACTCCTCTCAAGTGGTCCAAGGAACTCATCAATGAGGTTAATGAAACCAAGATATAGGTACCTCTAGGTATATCCTCTGGAATATGTGTGTTGTTGTCAACAGAGGAATACCTGCCCCTGGTCAAGGAAATGGTGTTTCCTTGACCAGAAGCGTGAGGGAGATAATCGAAAAATGTGAGACAATCTACAGACTAACCCACTGAATGGGGGGGGGAGGAAAAGAGTTGAACAGGGGCATAGGGAGTGTAGTAGACTCAAACTTCCTCTGTTCAAAGTATGACAGCAGGGCAGACCAAGCAGCGAATGAAACTAACTCATGGGAATGGGATCATAGCTGTAATACTGGGAATGTCACTGCAGATGGGAAATACTTGGGGGAGGTAGGTACTTTTGATATTGATGGGATCCAAGGAGGACACATTGTAGAGTACTATGAACAAAGGAGACCCAAAGTGGGAATGCTGCCAAACTGTTTTCTCTAGGGTGGTGTCTAGAGACACCATCGTGGTACGATATCGTGGATTTTTGGCGAGCCCAAGAAAGTAAATGCTCAATGGTGCTTTAAATTTTAGAGAGTATAAAAGCACAAAGAAGACTCCAGTGGCTGTTTGGTATCAGTTGAACAATGCGGAGGTGTCTGTGGCAAGATTTGTCTTTGGATCCTTTCTATGTGCTTTCTTTTCTGAGAAAGTACCTACTTTACATCCGCACTGGGCTGTGCGGGAGAGTGGTCCATGAGAGCCACAGATGCATAGGTGGTGCCAGATGATGGTATGAGAGGGTGGCAGTAGAGTGGACCACTTTTTCACTGAGGATCTATTGGAGCAGTGGCGTCAGCTTCCAGTGGTCATTGATGAGTACCTGTATGTGGGTATGAACTATCATGGGGACCCCAAGATGCCCTGACCTGCAGGCCAGGCATGGGGACCAACTGGTATGTATGTGTGATGTTTTTATGTTCATCTTTATACATAGTGTAGTTGAGCTGGTTGATAGTTGTATGTTGATATGTGTGGAGTGATGGTATGCTTGTTTCTGTATGCAGATATTAGTTCCTGCCCGATGCCCAGGTATCATAGGCGAGTGGTTGCTATGGCATCTATGAGAGTTCCTGTGGGGAACCCTCGCAGGTGACGTTGGGAGGTGGATGAAATTTTGCCGCATCTGGAGCGGCTTGCTAATGGGATCTCTGATGATGGCTGGAAGAATTTGAGTAATAATGTGATTGCTTCCATTCATAGTTTTCCTCCAGAGTGGACCTATATGATGAGGAAGATGGCCGTGGCCTGTGATTACCTTCGTCGAGCGGCAAGAGGTGATCTTCCTGTAGAGGATGAGTCTTCTAAGGAAGATGATGATACTGAGTCAGATGATGAGTCTGAGTCAGATTAGCGTCCTAGTGGGGCTGCCCCTAGTGCGTTGGTGCACTTAGGAATTTTTGCATCGTTATGTATCTTCAGCTGAGAAAGCATATGTGGCTTCTCATTTTGTATTGAACATATTTTGAACATTCGATTTATCTATCTATATATATTTTTGACGCACGTGGATGTGCTTTTTATGGTTTTATATGTGAGTCTTTTTATGATGATATGAAGTGCAATGACTATGTGATGTATTTTTACACATGTGTGTATGTTTTATATATGATTATGCATGATGTTTTGTTTGTATGTTTCCTATATGTGATTATGAATGTTTCGATTTAGAATTTCATTAGCCATTTCATCTACTACACTATTGAGGTTTTTGGGAACATGTGTGAATGTGATGGACTCAAATGTTCTAACCATCTGTTTAGTGCACAAGAATTTTCTAAAGAGGCAGGGATCACGTACCTGGTAGTAGTTGTTCAAATCAGAAACAAGCAGCTGGGAGCCTAAGAATACATCGATATGGTGAAGGCCTAACTGGAGAGTGGTGGCCAAGAGGCCATTGACACCATCATACTCATCTTGGTTGTTGGTCACACTTCCCATGCATATTCCATCGATATGGATCAATTCGTACGACGAGGAGTAGATGACCCATGTAGTCGAGGCAAGGTTTGGAGACCATTTTCTCGTTCCATTAGCAAATCCCATGTACCGGTCCAAGGTAGTATCCATCTGGAGTAATGAGGGGAAGCAATACATAATACTCACTTTTGAAAAATGTGTAAAACCAAAAAGGAAAAGAATATATTACAAGTTGTACTATCGTCACTCAGAGGGGTGACGTTAGAGGGAAAGTTGTTTGGAATTTCGGGGGATCAGCGGTCATTCCTTTGTGTGACATGATGAACCCTAGGAGATGGCCCGTTGGGACATAGAAAACACACTTGAAAGGGTTCAAGTGGATTTCGTAATTGCGACATTGTAGGAATACTTGCCATAAGTCGTCTATGTGCTATGCTTGCTTCTGTGACCGTGCAATGAGGTTGTCCAGACAAACCAACATGATGTGAATAAGGTAGCGGAAACAGTGTGTCATGGCGTGCTAGAATGTGGCTCCAGTGTTTTTCAGGCCAAAGGGCATGACTTGATATGCAAATGTGCACCACGGGGTTGTGAATGCAGTCTTGTAACGATCTTCTTTCTGGATATCGATTTGGTTATATCCGAAAAATATGTCCATGAAGCAAAAGACCTCATGTCCGACGCATGCATCAATAATTTGATCGATGAAGGGTGTTGGGAAGTTGTCTTTGGGACATGCCCCATTGAGATCGCAGAAGTCTATGTAAATGCGGATGGTACCCTATTTTTTATTCATGGGAACAGGAATTAGAAACCCAAGTGTTGTAGGAAATGGGGTAAATGAAGCTGGATGTGTGTTGCTTCTCTATCTTGGCTTTGACCGTGATTGCTTTGGAAGGATGGATAGACCATTGCTTCTCGCGTATGGGGGACACATCAGGCCATGTGTCGATGTGGTGTTCCATGATGGATGGACCCAAATTGGGCATTTCAGTGTAAGACCAGGAAAAGATGTCGCAAAATTCTTAGGAGAGAGCTTTGTAGGCAGCGACTTCTTCTAGGGAGAAAGATGCCCCCGACATGATTTCTTCAACAACCTCGTGGTTAGTTTAGATGTTGATTTTGATGATTGGTGAGATGTTGGTCATGTTCCCTTCTTCGAAGGCGTTTGGTGCCAGGATGGGGTTCTTGAACCAGTCGAATTTCCCATGAATGAAATCTTTAGTTTCCATGGAAAAATGTTCTGACTGTGACACAAGATCTTTGGGGAGGAAAAATGAGCGATGGTGCATGTCATCCTAAGGGTATTCCAGGGTGGTTAAGGCTTCAAGTATATCCTCATCATTGTGGAAGCAATGAAGAGACAGTTCTAATGGACCGTCATTGGTGGTGGAGACAATAGGGTCAGTTGAACTGGACATCATGTAAATGGACATGGTGTTCGAAGAAGGAGGTGGGGGGTGAACTTCTTTGATCAGGGTGATCTTAGATTCAAGGGAATGTTGACAAAGGTTGGCTAAATCCATTCAAAAATCTAGCAAGTATTGACAGTGGTGAGAATAGTGTCCATACAGTTTGCAAAGGGTGCAAGCATGGTTTGTTCTCAATAACTTGTTTCTTACTGTTGGCGCGCTTGGAAGCTCAACCACAGGGAGGTTTTTTGTTGTGTCCATGGCGTCCCAATGCACACGAATCATTAGAATCTTAGGGAAGTTCTGATTCGGATGGCCCTATTCTTCGTAGATGGCACAAGACAGGATTTGCTGAGGTTTTGAGGTAGCTTTCGCATTCTTTCCCCTGGCCCTTTTTTGGTAAGGCAGTGCGGGTGTGGGTGCAATGGTTGGTTTTTGTGGGCCAGGTGGAGGATGAGACTCAACCGCAATGGGTTGCATGGGGTTTAAGAATACCTGGGGCATTGGTGGTTGAGCTGGTGGATCAAGATACCACACTGGAATTCCCAATGTAAAGCTAGGTAGGTTGAGGGTGGTCATTATTGGCTTGCTCATGATACACAGCAGGGGAAAGAGGAAGGGAATTCTATGGACTGGAGAGGAACCCATATAACTCCCTGATCATTGTATGTGGGGATGAGGTTTTGGTTGTGGCTATGCATAGTGTTGCAGCTATGGATGATGTTGCAGCTATTGGTGATGTTGTGGCTGCGGATGGTGTTGTGGTTGTAGTTGGGGCTATGGCTGCGGTTGTTATTTGGGTGCAGCGGTGCTGGATGAGAGCATGCACAAGTCCAAAGTCTCGATTGGTGTCAATGGTGGTGACACTAAGGGGAAAGGAGCCATCATGGTGGTATAGACAAACAACGAAAGGCCCACATTCAACAATGGGGAGGATGGTATGTTGTCAACCATGGTTTTGACCGCAAGGATAACATTGGAGTGTGTGGTCATCCCTTGCGGATCAATGGTGTTGATTGTAGGGATAATGTTGGCGGGTGCCCCTAGCCCTTGCAGATCATGATAAGTTAGTTGGTCAAGCATCACAATTTTCCCTTCGTGGGGCGACATCATGAGATGGAAGATAGTTGATGCGACCACTCTCATGGCATACATATAAATTTTTCCGAGGAGAAGGTTATAGTCCAATTGAGCGTTGACAACCTCTATGTCAATCAAAACTGTCTTCCCAGATAATGTGATGGGGACATGGGGGAGGATTCTTTGGGCTTTAGTGGGATGGCCATCATAAGCTCACAGAGTTGTGGAGGATGGTTGTAGAATTCGGGATCCAAGTTTCTGCCAGACTAGGGTAGACATAACGCACGTAGATGCCCTCTCATCCACTATGCATTGATGCAAAACCAAATTCTGGATAGACACTGGGATTTGAAAGGAAATGGTTGATGGAATTTGTGATTCACCATTATCCATGTCGAATGTGATCAAATTGGAGTCAAAGGGGTCTACGTCCCCAACGGCGACTAGTAGGACTTTTCGCTGCATTGGGAAAGTTTTGAGTACCTCAAGAGGAAACATGGCGATAGGGGTTTGGGCCAAATCATCGATGATGCTATAGCTGACAGCAGCTCTAGCCTTGGCGTTATTGGAAACCCGGCGTATGGGGGGGTGTGAGAAAGGCAGTAACTTAAGAGGCGCATTGACTGTTTTAGAAATAGATGCCACTGATGTGTCAGCAAGTTTGGTGTTGGTTTTGTACTGATTTTGTCTGGTTTTTAGATTGACCTCTTCAGTTGTCATAGCTAGCAGGTGGTGGACACCTGTTTTTGCCATGGGAGGTGGCCGTGGAGCATTGGGATTGGGTTGGGGGGGGGTGTGGTTGCCATCGATCCTTGGATTGGTAATGAGTTTTGGAACACCATAGGAGGAGGTCCTTGTGGTGCCGAGTTGGGTTGGGCTTGGTCTGTTGTGTTGGTGGCATGTTGAACCTCGTTCCTAATGGCCTGCTTATCACAACCCATGAAGGGACACTTGAATGTGTAGTGCCCGTAGACCTCACAGAGTGTGCATAGTTGGTTTGTATGAAACGAGGCATTGCATCTTGGTGCATTTGGTCGTGGAGGATTTTGGGCTAGCTAGTTTGTCATGGCATTGTTGGGAGCATTTGGTTTTTAACTGTCTTCCTGTGGTTGATTGTTGCCTTGGTTCTAGGGTCAGTTATTCCTAGTTTGCCCTTGTTGATTATTGGGGGCTGGTTGGTTGGGACAGTTTTGTTGTGCAAACACCTGTCCCAATGGAGCGAGGGGAGTAGGGGTGGGGGATTGAACCACTTGCACTGGTGCTTCATAGTATATTTGGGTGGGTGGTGGTGCCATAAATGTGGGAATTTTCCCTGCATATTGCTATGTTGGACAAGCCAAGGCCCGAGCCTGCTGCGATGGTGCAGGTTGTGTGTAAGAAGTTGTGGCTCTGGACTGGGACATCATTCTTGCATAGTCCAGAGTTTGGTTTTGGTAGGAAACACTAACAGTGTTTCTTGGTTTTGGTGGTATTGCAGGTGGTGTTGGATGATGCTGTGGTTGGTGAGATATCAAGCCTATGATGCCATCTGTAGCATGGGATGCCCCCGTTGCATCTCGATAGGAGGTTCCTACCCGGGGGGCATCTGGAATGACGGTGTAAAGGTATCCAGACTATGCATATATCAGATCAAATTGCTCAACTTTCAGGATGGCCTCCTCTTCGGATTGGGGACATTTGGATGCAACGTCCTTTGCTATAGGTGGGAGCAAGGTTTTAAGGAACCAATCTAGCAATATCCTATCATCAAGTTGGATCTTACACAAACTACAGCGTCGCCGTGACTCATGGATGTGGTAAGTTATGTGGGTCGCAGTATTTTGGTGGCAAGATAACAAGATCTCCACCCCTTCATCATATCTGATGGGGAGTTGGAAATATTGCAGGAACATGAAAGCTAGGGAATTGAAATCTAGGTACTTGGATTGTGGTAGCTCAATATATATGTACCATTTGGCTGCAGCACCTGTGAGGGTGCATTGGAATATTCTTAGCTTGATAAAATCATCTACGATGTTGTTTGATGAGCACCATAGGTGAAACATCATGATGTGGTTTTGGGGGCATTCCCTTGCCTTCCCTTAAAACTTGGGAATGTCTAAGGGAAGTTCGGTTGGCATGGGAGGCTAAAATGTTTGATGGTAGATAGGGTCATTTGTTAACTGAGCCAAATCCAGCAAGTTGAGATAAGCCATGAAAGGAAGGTTTGACCCTAGGTTGATGTGAGATGAGGCAGCCACAGTGGTGGGGTTTGCAGGTGCATAATGCACCTGCATATCTGGGGGTGCTTGTGGCACCATTGTGGATGGGCCAGTGGCCCCAAGTGTGGTGGGAGGGATAGTGTGGGTGGACGGGCCATTGCCCCCATGTATGATAGGAGGGGCAGCGTAGGTGGAAGGGCCACTGCCCCCATGTGTTGCAGGTGGGATAGCTTGACTGGTCAATATGGATGGTGGCAGCTCACTTATGACGGTTTGCATAACCGTGTTGGGGCCACCTGCAGTGTTATTGGTGATAGTTTGTGGTGTGGACATGGGTCCACTAGCAATTTCTATGTTGAAAAATGGATCCAGGTTTGCACCAGCCATGGGGCTTGATGGTGCAGTGTGCAGATCTGGTTCAGACTGATATGGGTATGAATCTGAATCATAGGATGTGTGGACTTTTGATGGTGTGGGAGGTCATCGAGAATGGTCTCGACGATGTCATTTTAATGACCTGAACTGTGGTGGTTCGCCTCTTAGGCATGAGGAAGAGCATGAGGGATCAATTGTGTCAGATTTGTATGTCAAACTAGTGGTAATGATTTTTGGATCCTGGTTTCAATGGATTCCTATTGGCTACATGTGGTCACTCAGCCACCAAGACTTGCAGAGGACAGTGCTTGGCTTTTTCCTCATGAGCGTGCTACTCAATTAGTGGGGGTCATTGCCCATTTCGCTTGGCAATTCCTCTTAGTGGCTAGCTTATTTGGGGTTCCCCTGGTACTCCTCATAATGAGTTTTTGGGTTGATCCCAAGTACTTCCCATGGTTAAGGCAGTCATGGACTTATGTCCTCAAAGACTGCAAATATTTCACTTAGTGTAAATTGTAAATTTTACTGGCTCACTCAGCATCATGAACTGAGTTGGGTTGATTTATATGGTATGGTGTGTATATCTTTTGTTTTTCTATTATATATGGTGGTTGCAAATGGTTTATGAATATTCCATAGAGTTCATATCATTGTGAATGAAGACAGTAAATAGTAATCAGAAATTGTTTAGTCATGTACCATTTGTAATCCTGAATCATGATAGTCTGACTAGGTGACTACCTTACACCTATATTCTTCTTCAACTAGGAAAAGGTGCTAGGCTGTCAAAAAAATGGGATTAAGCCCATCCATAGATCCATAGGTCACCCTCCGGATGCAAGGTTGGTCAACAAGGAGGATGCTGAGAGCCATGAGAATCCCTCCTTCTCTACCCCCTCTACCTTGCAATTCACCCATTTTTATTGGATTCAAACAATATTAGGTGAAGTGCCTATTACTATACAAGCTTCTCCCTTTATCTTATCCCAGAATACCCCAAAGGGTGATGACTGAGTAGAGGAGGAAGGGTTAGGAAAGATGTTGGCTTTAAGTGAATTTTAGTCAAACTATGTTCATTAACCCATTAAGTATTAATTTACACTTTGTTCTATAAATGAAATGGACATAAACATAAACAAAAATGGAAATAAAACAATTCGAATGGACAGAGGTGGCTGAGCCACACTCACAGTCTTTAACAATTGAAAAATCAAACTCTAAGTGACAGATCACACTTTTTGAGTCAAATGTGGCGAGGGGGTCGCCAAATTTTCCCAGAAACATGCAAGGGGGCCGGTCAAAATTTGCAGACAGAACCAGGATGACTTCTGGAAAGGGGTCGCACCTTTTAGGGCTAAATAGGTGACCTGGTCACACCTGTGGGGTGAAAATGAGTGACCTAGTCCCCTTTCCGGGCATGATAAGAGCAACCTACTCCGAAAACTGAAATTGTTTTGACCCCGAGTCAGATCCGGTCGACAGTAACCTGTACTATGGCCAAATGGAATTGTATTTTCCTTGTGGAGGCTAGGCAATAACTGAAAATGTAAATAAACAAGAATCTAAGCTAGATTTTAACAAAAAACTAAACTAGGGAAAAAACTAAACTAAAAGTTGAAATTTTGAAAAAATAGACCCAGGGATCCTGTGGGATCGACCTGGTATGGTTGCTAGTTCTGTAGCAAGGATTTCTCCCTTGCTACAGGGCAGGAATGGATACCTTTAGACAATAGGATGGAAGGATAGGTTCCTGGTGGTAGATGCAAAAAATAAAAGTAGAAACGAAATAGAACAAAAATGAAGAACAACAAAGAAAGAACCCCTCTACAAATAAGGTTAGGGTTCAGCTCCAATACCCTGCAAGAACATGTTAGAAAACCAGAAAACAAATATGGGTTAGATAAAACTAAATAAATGAAAAAAAATAAACATTATGTTGATGTATATGTAACTTCGGAATGTATTTCACTTGTATTTCTTATATATTGTAACCCGATGTTTATTCTGGGATGTACTTGAGTCATGTCATGCCCCGATGTTCCTATCAGGAATATATATAATGTAAACAAGTCATGTCAAGTCATTGTGGGTAACCCTCCTATTGTCTAAGGGTTAAAGTCCCCGGATTTCCGGGGCACTAGGGTTATTAGATTCTCTTCGAGAATTCAGCCCTAGTATGGTTTTAGTCATGTTGGGATTCGTATAAATAGAGAGTTGGACTCTCTATTTATCACACAACTCATACACACTCAAGTGTAGCACATAGTTGAGGAGGGAGAAGACACTGGGGCTAGATAAGAAGAAGGTTACTGTTGTCGGGATATCTCTTACAGTTTTGGGTTCTAATTTTGGTGCTGATTCTTTCTCAGAGGAAGTTGTGGGGTTTTCACCATTTATGGTTTCCCCGAGGATAAACATTGTGTTCATTGTCTCTTTTGTTTTATTGTTGTACTTGTTATTCTCTCAGTTAAAGATCCTAATGTTATGTTAGCTTAATGATAGAAAAACTAACATGGTATCAAAGCTAACCTAAGAAGAAGACACTGTGCAGCTGTGGGAACTAGGGCTTCCTAGTTTGTGGATATTCCTCCACATATTTTTAGTAAAATTAAGGTGGAACAACTCTCCTCCTTAGGGCACATATTTCTATCGAAGCAAAATCCAATTCTGAGGTTTTTCAGTTTTGGACCCTACACTACTGCCGGAAATTAGGGCTTTTCACAAAAGAGGAATTTTTCAGTGAGCCCAGGCCTGGATTGATCTCCTCCCCAAAATCAAAGTTAGGGATAAATTTCAAGTAATTTGGGTGGACATAACTTCGATAAAGAAAAACCCTAATTTTCTACTAAATCAACTCCAAATTCAAATCCGACATCTTGACCTGGTAAGATCTAAATCTTTTGTATTTCCATTCGAGGTTCTCAGTCTAATATGTCTCATCATACCAAGCTTGATGAAAATCCTTAGGGAGCTGATAAATTCCAAGCCTAGAAGTATAGGATCTCCCTGGTCCTAGAAGAAAATGAGTTGGACTGCTATATCAGTGAGGAGGTTCCAGTTCCAAAGGGAGATGAGGCTAAGGCCTTACATAAGAAGAAGATGGTTATGGCAAAGAGAATCATTGTTGATTTTATCAAGGATCACCTCATACCACAGGTGTCCTCCCTCAAGACACCTAAAGCTATGTTTGATGCCCTAACCAAATTGTTTGAAGGGAAGAACATAAACATGAAGATGACTCTAAGAAACCAATTGAAGAATGTAAAGATCCAGAATGCTGAGACTATTCAATCTTACTTTATAAGGGTCTCTTAGATCAAGGAGTAGCTGGAAAAAGTAGATGAAGAAGTGGAAAATGCAGAAATTGTGATGACCACCTTGAATGGTCTCCCTATATCATGGGACTCTTCCATTCAAGGGATTTGTGCCAGAAAGAAGTTAGTCAAGTTCAACAGACTCTGGGAAGAATGCTCTCAAGAAGAAGCTCGGATAGCAGCTCAAGAAGAAAATATGGGAAGTGAAGATCAAGCTCTTACCACCCACACCAAGAAAACCAAAAGGGACCATCATCACTCCAAAGGTAAGCCTTATCACTCTAGAAGAGATTGGGCTACTGTTAGATGTTACACATGTGATGAGAAAGGTCACATATCCAAATTATGTCCTAACAAAGGGAATTCAAAGAAGAAGAAAGGAATCAAGAGAAGACATCATGCTCATGCTGCAGAGGATGATGAACCTTCCACAAAGAGAACCAGACAAGAAAGTTATTCTTGAAGTGATGAAGAATATGTGCTGATCTCCACTCTTACGGGAACTGTTTCACATGGAAGCAATGATTGGATCATAGATAGTGGTGCTTCCAAGCACATGATAGGATTCAAACATTCATTTGTGAAGCTATCTGAACATGAGTCACCTCACAAGGTGAAACTTGGGTATGACTACCAGTATCCGATAAAAGGTAGTGGTGAATCCTCCTACATACTAGACTCTGGAAAGTCTTTGAAGATGAAGAATGTATTATTTGTTCCAGGACTAAAGAAGAACCTACTCTCCATATCTGCATTGGATGCAAAAGGAATGAGGGTTGATTTTGTAGATGGCGAAGTTCTTATGTGTCCAAAGGGAAAGACTTTTGACGATGCAATAGTGATTGGGAAACAAGAAGGAGGATTATACAAACTAAAGGACCAACCAGAACAAGCTTTGGTTCATGACTCAGTAGAACCAAATGAACTTTGGCATAGAAGGCTTGCACATGTGCATTACAGAGCACTACCACTTACAAGTAAAGCTGTTGAAGGTCTTCCATAAATTCAAGCAAATGTTAAGGGATATGCAAAGGATGTGCAAAAGGAAAGAATACAAAGAATACATTTCCAAGTAGCGAGAGCAAGGCAAAATGAATCTTGGAAATCATCCACTTTGATGTATGCAGACCAATGTCATCAAATTCTGTAAGCAGGTATGCATACTCTATTTCTTTTATTGATGACTTTTCTAGGAAGACATGGATTTACTTCATGAAGAATAAATATGAAGTATTCAGCAAGTTCAAGGAATTCAAAGCCTTGATCGAGAACCACATTGAAAAGAAGATCAATACTTTTTGATCAAACAATGGCAAAGAACTCACCTCAAATGAGTTCAAGGAACTATGTAAAGACTCAAGGATTAAGAGGGAGTTGTACACTGCTTATAATCCACAACACAATGGAATTGCAGAAAGGAAGAATAGAACTATCATGGAAGCTGCAAGAGCTATGCTTCATGATCAAGATCTTCGTATGCATCTTTGGGTAGAAGCATCCAGAACAATAGTGTATGTACAGAACTGTACTCCACATAGAGTACTCGAAAACAAGACTCCTAAAGAAGTCTTCTCCAGTAAGAAACCAGAAGTCAACCATCTCAGAATATTCAATTGTCCTGTGTACTTGCACATTCCAAGATAGAAGAGAACAAAATTAGATCCTTTAGGAAAGAAGGGTATATTTGTGGGATACTCTGAAAGCTCAAAGGCTTATAGAATATACTTCCTAGGGTTCAAGAAGATTGATATCAGTAGGAATGCAATAGTTGACGAAGATTCAGCCTACATCATATCCAGAAAGAAACCTGTTGAAGAACCTAAAGAAGCAAAAGCTCCCAGAACTCATGATACAATCATGAACGAAGAAACTCAAAAAGAAGATCAAGAATTTGAATAACCACAAAGACCTGTAGATCCACCTCAAGAGAAGAATCCTCACAAGAGGAAACTTGCTTGGGTATGAGAGATTATCCAAGATGTGGAAAGATATGGGGTTCCGGAAGAGAATCTCAGAGAAAAAAAGAGGACCAGATTCTGTTCCAGTTATGTAGCATTGTTATGTGAATTCATTAATAAAGAACCTTCCAATTATGAAGAAGCAACAGAATGGAAAGAATGGAAGGATGCTATGATCAAAGCATATCAATCAATCATGAGAAATGATGTTTGGGAAGTTGTCCCAAGATTAGAAAGGAAGTTAGTTGTAACTTCCAAGTGGATCTACAAGATTAAGCATGCTGCAGATGGTAGCATAGAGAAATATAAAGCAATATTTGTTGCTTGTGGCTTTTCACAGAAAGAAGGAATAGACTATGAAGAAACCTTTGCACCTGTAGCTAGATGCACTTCCATCAGATTGGTACTTGCTCTAGCTATAGTGATGAAATGGAAGATACACCAAATGGATGTCAAGACTGCTTTCTTGAATGGTGTAGTAGAAGAGGAAGTGTATGTTGAGCAGCCACTAGGTTTTGAGACACATGACAAGGAGTCTCATGTGTGCATATTGAAGAAATCCTTGTATGGTTTGAAATAAGCACCTGAGACATGGTATGGAAGAATTGATAGCTTTCTATCCAGTTTGGGCTTTACCAAGAGTAAAGCAGATTCCAACCTTTACTACAAGGTTGAAGATGGCAACCCAATGATACTCCTTCTATATGTAGATGATCTATTTGTGATAGGTATGGATGGGTTGATTAATGATATGAAGAGAAAGCTTGCTATCGAGTTTGAAATGAAGGATGGTATGATGCACGATTTTCTAGGGATGGAGGTGTGGCAGACTATGGATGGAATCTTCCTTGGACAAGGGAAGTATGCAGTAGAGATCCTGAAGAGATTTGGGATGATGGATTGCAAGGCATTAAACACACCTATGGCATCAAACCTGAAGCTATTGAGTGATGATTCATCAAATACAGTTGATGCCATGATGTACCATCAGATGATTGGGTCATTGATGTATCTGATGAACATAAGACCCTATATCTGCTTTGCTGTGAACACCTTGAGCTAGTACTTGACAGATCCAAGACATGTTCACTTGACTGCTGCAAAGCATATTCTGAGGTACCTGAAGGGTATGGTTGATTATGGGCTCAAGTATAAGACTGATCAGAAGATTAACCTGGAGGGTTATGTTGATTCAGATTGAGTAGGAAATTCCATCGATAGGAAGAGTACTTCAAGGTGTTGCTTCAGTATGGGATCAGGTATGATCTCGTGGTTTAGCAGGAAGCAATCTTGTGTGGCACTGAGTACAGCTAAAGCAGAGTATGTTTTAGCCTGTTCAGCTAGTTGTGAGGCAGTATGGCTGAGGAAGCTACTATCTGATTTATTTGATCTCTAGCTAGATGCTACTTGTATATACTGTGACAACCAAAGTTGTGTAAAGTTGTCAGAGAATCCAGTATTCCATGACAAGTCAAAGCATATCGAGATCAAGTATCACTATATCAGGGATATGGTGCAGAGAGGAGCAGTGAATCTCTAGTATGTTGCGATGGACGAAGAGATAACTGATGTGTTGGATAATCCATTAGCTAGGGTGAAGTTTGAATACTTCAGGGAGAAGCTTGGTGTTCTCTAGATTGAGATTCCTCCCAAGAGGAAGTGATATGTCCATGCTATTCCATTCTGACATGGTGAGAGGATTGGTTCCTTCCATGGTCAGATATAAGTGCTGTGCTCTTTCGACATGATGAGAGGATTGGTTCCTTCCATGGTTGGATGTAAGAGATGTGACATGGTGAGAGGATTGGTTCCTTCTATTGTTAGAGGTATGTACGGATTCCACATCCAACATGAAAAAGGGCTGGCTCTGTGAAGACTCATCTAGTATGAAAAAGGACTAGCTCTGAGTGGATGCCACACCCAGTATGAAAAGGGACTGGCTCTGTGAAGACTCATCTAGTATGAAAAAGGACTAGCTCTGTGTGGATGCCACACCCAGTATGAAAAAGTGTGAAGACTTGTCTAGTATGAAAAAGGACTAGCTCTGAGTGGATCCCACACCCAGTATGAAAATGTACTGGCTCTATGAAGACTCATCTAGTATGAAAAAGGACTAGCTCTAAGTGAATTCCACATCTAGTATGAAAAAGGACTAGCTCTGTGTGATGATACATCTAGTATGAAAAAGTAATAGATCTGTAGATGTACATCCAACATGAAAAAGTGTTGGCTCTGTAGAGATTCCTATGATGAGAAGAATCAAGAGATAGCACCTGTGATGATGACCCCGTGATGATCCAGATCCAGTGATGATCTAGATCCAGTGATGATGATCTAGTAGTGACGATCCAGATCCAGTGATGATGTCTAGTGATGATCCAGATTGAGAGATGATCTAGATCCGATGATGAAGATGACTTGAAGATGAATATGACTTGAAGATGAAGAAGACTTGAAGATGACGAAGACTTGATGATGATCCAGAAGATACAAAGAAGAAGACTTGTGCTGAAAATTGTGTCGAAAGAATACCTTCCTAGTTAAGAGGGAGTGTTGATGTATATGTAACTTCAGAATGTATTTCACTTGTATTTCTTATATATTGTAACCCGATGTTTATTCCAGGATGTACTTGAGTCATGTCATGCCCCGATGCTCCTATCAGGAAGATCTATAATGTAAACAAGTCATGTCAAGTCATTGTGGGTAACCCTCCTATTGTCTAAGGGTTAAAGTCCCCGGAGTTCTGGGGCACTAGGGTTATTAGATTCTCCTATTGAAGTCGACCCTAGTAGGGTTTTAGTCATGTCAGGATTAGTATAAATAGAGAGTTGGACTCTCTTTTTATCACACAACTCATACAAACTCAAGTGTGGTGCATAGTTGAGGAAGGAGAAGACACTGGGGCTAGATAAGAAGAAGGTTACTGTTGTTGGGAGATCTCTTACTATTTTGGGTTCTACTTTTGGTGCTGATTCTTTCTCAGAGGAAGTTGCAGGGTTTTCACCATTCATGGTTTCCCCGAGGATAAACATTGTGTTCATTGTCTCTTGTGTTTAATTGTTGTACTTGTTATTCTCTCAGTTAAATATCCTAATGTTATGTTAGATTAATGAAAGAAAAACTAACACATTATACCTTCATTTGGTGGAATGGGCCACCATGCCCTAGCTGGGAGAAGCACCTCTCTCTATCTTGGCAATGGGGGAGCTATGGCTCAATGGAAGGATGGATGAGAGGGAGTGTGGGTGGCTTGAGAGACAAAGGGTCTCAAGGCATCCACTCAGGTAGCATAATAGTATGCAAAGGAGAAGTGTCTTTAGAGTGACCCCCATCCCTCTATTTATAGCGTTTTTGGGGCTTTTTAGGGTTTTATGCCCCTGCTTGGGGCTTTAGCCCCTTTTTTGGGCTTTTATCCCATTTTTCCCTATCTTGAGCTCCTTTGGGGGTTTTTAGCTCCTTTGAGGGGTTTTAGCCCCTTTTTGGAGGCTTTAGCCCCTAGGAGAGCTATTTAGGCTCTTTTTAGGGGTTTTTAAGCCCTTTTGCTCATTCTTAAGCCATTTTGAGGGTGTGGGCATCCAATGGGGTGAAATCAGGGTTGTGCATGGGTGTCCTTGGGTTATGTAGGCCATGTAGAGCTGAGTGAGCTTTTTTTGGGGTTAACATACCTTCCTGTTGGTTCTCATATTTCTTGGATTTATTCTTTCCTTTTTTCTTTCCTCTCGAATATTCTGAGGATTGTACCACATTCACTTCAGTTGAAATAACATGAGGAGAATCAGTCTTGGGGTTTGACATAGTCTGATTAGCCGACACGGCTGGTTGGTTTTTCCTTTTCGAGGATTTAGTCCTCGTTTGTGTTTGGAAAGATCTAATAACACCATTGGCAAGTGGCTCTATTGAAGGTATTCAAGGATCTGAAGTGGGACAGAGAGCACGTGGGATTAATTCATTTTGAGTTCCTACTTGGGAATAAACCTAGTCAAGGTACTGAGAATGACTGATAGATTACTTCTTAGTAATAGCACTACATATGGCAACATCCCTAGCAATGGGAGGAAGAAATGATTTGGTAAACCAATTAGCAAGTAACTGATAAAAAATGGGAGCTTTTATCAACTTGTTTCATCATCTCCACTCATATATATGATCATATATATGGGTAGAAGTGGTCTAACGGAGTGAGGTCAAAAGATCTATACCCATTTCATATCGTATCGCTAACTGGAAATGTGTCAAAAATACCATTGGTAAGGTATTGAATCCCAAAAGGAATGTTGTGGTGGCTCAATATACCATTTTGGAGCCACCTCGGTGAGGGTTCTTCGAAAAAAACATGGATGGATTGAAAAATCTATCAGAGAATTAAATGAGCACCAAAAATGATATGTCATCACGTGGTTTTTGGGGTCCTCGTCAGGCTTACTATTACAGAGAGAAATTCCTATGGCTTAGGGTACCACAACAGACAGCTCGACTCCAGAAATCAATCCTTTCCTATATGCAAGAGAAACCAAATATCTAACTCTAAAGGATCTCGATTCGTACCTTTTTCTAGATGGTAGAAGTAGATCCCCATTGAGATTTTCAACTCCATCTTGAATTGATAAATTGCTTCCTCAACATTTAATAAACAAGACAAGAATGCTATATATAATCATCTTAGACCTACTCTAGCATATATAATTAATAACATATAAGCATTTGAAACCATCCACGGATCAAATATTCATTCATATACACATTATTGGATAGGAAAAGATATTTCTATTAATATAAAACAAATATTACAATAGAGATAAGCTCTATCGGCACGTTTGCGAATCAGAGAAACTGAGTCCCCCACTTGGGCCTCCACCACTTCAATCCTCCATCTCTCAATAGCAAGCTCACGAGAAAAACGCAAGCTTGGGAAGAACGCAAAAGTTCTCCAAGGGACAAAGGGATGCAGACTCAAGTATAAGCTTTGGCAACATTGGACTATAGTTTTCTTGCTCTTCAATTCCTCATGCCTTTAATGTATCCAAAGGGTTCCTTATATAGCTCTTCAATGGGGTAATGAAAGTTCGAATCCGAGTGATCTCAAGGCATATGGAAGGCCAGGAGACAAGTGAGTTGGATCCACATCAAGGAAAACTCCAAAATAATTTGGCCTTTTGCACACATCCCAATGTACACAGTTTTAGGGGTCAAACCCATGTATATACACGAGAAAGGGTTTAAAAGTCACGTATGGAAATTTTTTCATGTTTTTATGGACGATATTGGAAACATCAAAGGTACAAAAATGGTCCATGGGGTCTAAGGAGTCTACAGAGGGACAGGGAAGGCCATAAAAATGTGATTCACCATGTGTGGTAAAATCAGCTGTAACACATGCCCCCAAATGTGTGAGGTTAGAGGGGTCATACGATGGTCGAAATACATTATAAGTGCATCCCATAAGTGAATTGATGAAGAACCCAGTGGAAGAACCAACCATCCAATAAATACAATACAATGATAATGCTCTGCATATAACTGCAAGTAGCAGTCCCAGATAAATAAGAGTACAATGGCCATGAATAGGCATGATACAATATGACATGTGTGGTCATCGCCATGTACAATATAAATATATCAGAATCTCCATGAAGACTGAATATATATAATGGATCAAGATCTCCATAATGGATGGAAATGTCTGACATATACTGGAATCAAGTCACGAGAGCTGAAATCTCATGAACACTGGCATGATCAAGGAGGTAGCATATAAGAGATGCCACCAATCTAGAAGGTCTTCTACACAAACCGCTATGAGTACATGTCCTACTATGTGAATAGAGGTGTCGAGGTCGAACATAGTAGTACATCGTCTGATTACCGGTCATAAATGTATACCGTTAACAGACGCGAGATCACCCACCAATAATGAAAATGGGAATCAAGGTACTAGAGTGCAAACTTACAAGTGTGAATAAATGTGTTGAGGTCAAACAGTTGAGAGAATACATCGATAAGGGGACATTGATGTATTCCCAAAAAACTATCGATGGCGAGAGAACCTACCATTGATGACTACAAGTCTCAAGGCACTCAAACATGACTCTAGATTCCTATCCCAGAATAAATGATCTGAAGTCAATGGGATGAAATCCACTGAAAGGAGGGCATTAAGGCATCCCCCATCATCCAACACGAGGTACTGAGCAAAGCTGTATAATGTGGAAGGACTCGATAATAAGGTGCACGAACATGTAACTGTACCAGGAATGGCTGACATGCAATGTCAAGATAACTGAGGAATGGCTGACTCAAGTTTCAACTTCCTTCAAATAAGAGCATAAAGGTGAATGGCAACTGAATTTAGGCAGCATAGACTTGATATGAAAAACTGGAACATCTCTGCGACATAGGAGGCATTGACAGAGGCTCCATAGGGACTGGAAGCTTAACCAGTCGATGGAGATAAACTCAGATAAATGAGTACAGCTCCTAAATTTAAACTATTAACCCAACCAATGGATGTGATATACAATGCTCTATTCCAAGGCGACATGACTTGACTATTGCCAAAGATAACATCTTTTCTTGTCCGAATTTTTGGTTTTTTAAATTTTTTTTTGGACCTTTTCAAATATTCAAAAATCTTGAAAAAGAATACAATCACTTTAAAGTTATAGACTAGGAGGAGATGAGTGTCAAATGGGAAAACCAGCTAGTTCCAAGTAGTGGAACACACCTATGCTTAATGCAAGGACACATGTGTAGGATAGCAACACTCGGGGTAAAGTCCCCTCCCAGTAAAAATAAGGAATCAAGCTGCAAAGGATATATAAAATGACTCTGAATGGCTAGACATGAGACAAGCTTGGGCTATATGGCTGATACTCAAAGTCAGGGAAGCTGGCATAAGGCTCAATGAGGCAAGAAAAGCTCATGATAATGAAATTACAACGTGACATAAGGGAGTCATGGGGAAATAGGCCCGCAAAAGATCAAGAGGAGTATGAGGCTCTTGCGAAATGTCATGGCGATACTATACAATGGACTCCCACATCCTAAAAGACAAACTATTGGCATGGGCACAAAATGCAAACAAGGAGCTAACTAGCGTACCCATGTAAGGTCAAGCTCTACCATTCACATCATGTCACTTCTAAAACAACAAGAAGGTTCCATGACAAGATAGAATGGGTTCGTACCTAAGGTTATAATGGAATGGTCATAAGGTCATGGAAAATACAAACATAGGTGAAACCTAACCTATATCCCAGTTTAAACATCATACCTAAAATCGACATGAACGGGTCAAAACAACGGTCGAAACGGCACTCAAAACGGTCTCCTACATCATATATTAGTCAAAAATAGTCCAAAAGGGTCAGAAACGGTCCAAAACTATAGAAAAGGGGGTAAAAATTTTCAAAAATTTGAAAAATTTCTATAAATAGTAAAAAATTCAAAACATTATATAACATTTGAAATTTTTACCCAATTGAGCTCAGAACTTCAAACACGAATTCCAGGAGATCCAACCGGCGGAATCCGACATCGTTTTTTCCAGGTAACTTCCCATGCCCTGCTCTTTCATTTACATGTAAATTTTTAAATTTTCCATGGTCCAATTTGATTTCTAGGCCACTCTAAATTATGCACTGCAGTCCACGTGAAAATCGAGGATTTTTCCACATATAGGGCTGGCTATACACGGAAAAATGCTCTAAAGTCGTGTACATACGTGGTTTTTTAACAAACAATCGCGTATGCGGCTGCGTTCAAGTTTTTGTAAAACATCTAATGACCCAAACTTGAATTAAATGTGCAGGATGGTTCTAGAATGGAGGGAACAAGAGCACGGGGATGTAGAAGAAGCAGTACGAGGTGATCTAATGGTACAATAGGCTCTTCATGCATGCAGGCTCTACAAGTTTGGTGTCTTGGTGGCTTAAGGGCCACACCAAGACTGCTGCAGATGCTAGTAGACTACTGGGATCTTGACTCAAGGTCATTCCAGATCAATAGGATGTCCCTCACTATAGAGGTGGAGGACATATACTTCATTTCTGGATTGTCCTGACGGGGGAAGTGGTGAACCTAATTTCTCACGGGCCTAGAGGTGGCCTCACCATAGTTGAGTATATAGCTGTATACTGTTATCCGGATAGGAAGAAGGTCAGGAGTTAGATCCCGACTAACTCCATACAGGTGCTAGGCCTAAAGGCCATACTACTAACACTCGATAGGATAACAGGTCTAGCCTCACCTCACCAAGCCTCTCGGCCCCTGATGTTATATGCAGTGGAGTGCACGAGACCCATAGTTTATGATTGGAGTACTGCGTTGTTGAGCAACATGAAGCAACAGCTCAGCGACTCCAAGAGGGGAAATGTACGAAACTTCAGTTTCAGCAGTATACTGAACATGTTCTTCATTGAGCATGCTCTGGGAATGAGCCCTAAAGTTGACGTTCCTCTTCATGAGGTTCGAGATCTAGCCCAACAAAGATGGGTAGATGCGATGCTTAGACTCAGTGGAGGTAGGGTGTCCAACCGCTATCAAGCTAATTTCTTCCCATGGTGGTGGCGATAGATAGTTACCATCGATGACTACCCCTATGCGGGGATATATTTTTGGGGAGATCCTAACATGCCACTACCACCAGGATTAGCATACGGTGACATTGGTAATGAATCCCAACCCTCTTTTTAAAGTTTTTTGAGTTATTAATTTTTTTTGTGTTTTTTGATATATGGAATCAAAAGACATGTTTTTGCGTGACAACACATAGTGACATCTTGTCATATGTATGCAGATGTAGGACCACAGAAGCCTAAAGGCTTCCCTCGTCATAGATGGAGGGGAAGAGGAGATGACATTATTGGTGTGGATGCAGAGAAGATGCTCTAAAGCATTCATACCAACTTCGTGTGGCTGACACATAGGGTACCCATGGCGCAAGTCAAGGACCTACCTGAGGCCATGCAGCGTCAGGTGGTGGGTGTGCCATGAGCATGGGTACAGTTGTTTCAATGGCTAGCTAGAGCCATGGTGATATTCCACAATCAGAACCCCCCTCCTCCTCCCTAGGATTAGATACCTGGGAGTGATACATTTTGTACTACCATGTATTTATATTTTGGTGGCTCGAAAGCCCCATTTTTGTATTATGACACTATGTATTATTACATTTTGGATGTTTAATGAAATTTTTTATGATGATCGATTCATTTATTTACATGTGTAAAAATGTATGTTTGTGATGAGCTTATTGTATGTGAAACAAATTCCAATCTAACACATAGTTAGCATATGAGTCAGCAGCTTGATTATAAATTCTTGGAACATGTATGTATGTTATGTTGTCAAATTTCCATTCTAGCAATATCACAGATAAGAATATTCGTAATAATGTTGGATCCCTAACATGATACAAGCCATTAATCTATTACGCTACTAACTCTGAATCAAAAAGTACCTCAAGAGATAGAACACCATGTGAAATGGCATCCCATAGAAGCTCGATAATGACACTATATTCAACAACATTGTTTGAATAGGGACATAAACATATGCCTCCTCAAGACAATACCTGACCTGTAGGAGTATAAATCACCCAAGCAGCAGAGGCTAAGTGTTGAGTGTGGAGGCTAGCGCCATCTGTGAATCCTATATAGATGGAAGACTCCATTGACATCTACGATAAGAAGCGAAAGCTAATCAACAAACCTGATCACCATAAGAAAAAATTAACTATGCAAAATACTGCACAATAATATACAATAGTCAGACCTGGCTAAGAATCATGCATAGTAATTTTTAAGATAGAGCCCATTTTTGTGCTCCACCAAGGATGTCCCTTCATAGTCTACTAACTCATATGCACCCTTCTCTAACACACGTTTAACAACGTAAGGACCATGCAACATGGGGTTAAATTTTCCTGCCTGCAAGGGTTCTTTAGCTTGATCCCACAAAAGGACCAAATCTCCTTCACTAAACTCCCTTGGATGGACATATTTATCATATTGGACCTTAATGCAACACTTATTCACTTCTAGAGCCACTAAATCATCTCGGCGCTGCTCATCAGGCTGCTCTAAATGGACCAAACATTCCTCCAATGGGGAAGTGACTAGTAAGAGCTCTATGGCTAGCTTGAAAGAAGGGATTTCACACTCAACCAAAAATATAGACTCCACTCCATGTACAAGCTGATATGGAGAAAAATCGGTGGCAGTCTTAACCGCGGTCCTATAAGCCCCATAAAGCAGGATATAACATGAGATGCCAATTGGTCTTTCTTTGTGTGATGGTTCGTTGGAGAATGGACTTGAGTGATTTGGTCACTGCTTCAACCTGTCCACTCGCTTGAGGGTAATAAGAAGAAGAATGCTCCTACTTATACCCTAACCTCGAGGCCAACTCTTCCATCATCCGATTCTGAAAGTGCCTACCATGGTCAGTAACAAGATCTTTCGGAATACCAAACTGAGTAATGATCTAGTTGAATACAAAATGTGGAGTTGTCTTACCGTTGGATTTAACCATGGGCATAGCCTCAGCCCATTTCATGAAATATTCAACATCCATGATAATATGATGATTCCCCCCAGCTGAAGTTGGGTTGCAATCCATGAAATCAAGCCCCCACTTAGTGAAGGGGCCAACGGTGATAATTGGATGTAATGGGGCAGGATGTGAGCGCATATTGCATGTAAACACCTGGCAAAGGTGGCACTTCTTGATCGCATTGACACAATCTTTAAATATCGATAGCCAGAAATAACCTACTCTCAAGATTTTTTGGGCTATAGAAATCCCAGATAAATGACCACCACATGCCGCTCCATGGCAATCATTCAACACAAGCTCCGCCTCCTCATGAATTAAACAATGATGTAAAATGGAATCTACTCCATGGTGGTACAATGTGTTATCCACTATGAGGTAATTCTTGGATACGTGACATTAGAGGAAATTTGAGGTCTAAAATGGGCCTCCTAAGAAAAATAATAAAATAATAGTTATTAATTTTGGAGGAAGAATGAAAAAAACTACTTTTTGTGTTTGTATTTTCGACATATCTCCCTATTATTTTATTCAAATTTTGAGCAAGAGATATTGTTGGATGAGGAATTTAATCTTGCATCCAACGAGTACCCACAATGCATACTTTTGACGGACCCTGCTACCCCAAAAACAAGAAATACCTGAAAAAATGTGATGATGATGTCATCATCACATTTTTTCAGGTATTTCTTGTTTTTGGGGTACAGGGTCCATCAAAAGTATGCATTGTGGGTACTCGTTGGATGTGGAATTAAATTCCGCATCCAATGAGCTCTCCCTCTTCAAATTTGAGTAAAAACACACAGAGATATGTCGAAAATATGAACAAAAAAAGTAGTTTTCTTTTATGAAAAATATGTCAATTCAACCATTATGGTTGAATCATTTTATTGAGATCCTATTGGTTCTTGAATTCCAGCTCACAAAATTTATTGTTGGCACGTTTTCTTATAAGGCCCATTTTAGGCCCCAAATGTCCTCTAATGCGTAACCATCGTCGTTCATCATGTGAAAGTTGAGTAGGGACCTTCAATGTCTTTAAATATATGATAATATCCCCATACCATGGATCCAAAGTTGAGATCAAGTAAATGTGCTCATCGGCAAAAATATCTTCACAAACTTCCTCCTCCTCCTCGCTTGGGAAATCAGATATGCTTTGCAAAAATCAACGATTTCTTTGATTTTGCCAGAACAAACTCAAGATCAAATTCTTGCAAAATGACAATCCACTTATTATATTTTCCCCTGATCATCCTTCTAGTGAGGACGAACTGAAATGGATTGGAATGGGCTACCACCATGGTCTAGCGAAGGAGAATATAGTGTCTCAATCTTTGAACCGCATGAACGGTAGCTAAGGAAAGTTTCTCCACATGGGAATAATGGATCTTCGCATCTATAAGGTTTCGGCTCAAATAATATATGACATGCTCCTGGAGCTCCTCATCCTCCTGAACCAAAACCATACCAAACGTCTCCATGGACGTGGCCACATAAAGTAAAAAGTCACGGCTATAGTCTGGTGGACTAATCACCGAGGCCGATGCTAAGGATCGCTTAAGTGCATCAAAGGAATCCTGGGCTCGCTCATCCCAGCGAAAGGTAGTGTCATTCTTCAAAATATGCATAAAGCCTCCAGTCAAATTGGCAAAGTTAACGATGAATCTCGGCAAGAAATTTGCCATGCCTTGCAAACATTGAACATGTCTAATGTTTTTCAGGGGAGATAATTGAAGTATTTCCTCAACCTTCAAAGGGTCAACTCTTATACCGTCCTTGGAGAAAATGAACCCTAATAAGCGACCAGACTTCACACAAAAGATACATTTATGAGGATTTAACCTGGCCAAGTAATGGTGGCACCTTTCAAACACTAATCTCAAATGGTGCGAATGACGCATCCTCTAACGAGAATGAGCAGCGAGGTCATCCAAAAAGAATTCAATAATTGATTTGAGATCATGGAAGATAAGGGCCATAGCCCGCTGAAAAGTGGCTCCGACATTTTTAAGGCCAAAAGGCATGTTTTGATATGCAAAGGTACCCCAAGGACAAATAAAGGCAGTCTTATGTTGGTCCTCAGGTTTGATCTGTGTCTGATTGTAACTGGAAAAGGAGTCCATAAAGGAAAATACCTCGCTTCCCGCACACTCATCCAAAATTTGATCAATAAATGGTGTGAGAAAATTATCCTTAGGATAGGCACGATTCAAGTCACGGAAATCAGTGCATATACGGATAATTCCTTGTTTCTTATCAACTAGAATGGGATTTGAAACCTACTTCATCAAGGGAATGGGATAGATAAAACTGACATTCAACAGTTTTTCTATCTCAGCCTTAATCCTGGGTGCTTTTCTAGGATTCACCACATGCAAGCATTGTTGAACAGGCTTAGCATTGGGATAAGTTTTAATTTCATGCTCAACAATGTGAGGGTCGATACTTGGCATTTCCTCGTATGACCAAGCAAATACATCATGAAATTGTTTGAACAAATTGGTATACTATTAAATATCAGCATGGGAACATTCTGCCCCAATACAGACATTCTCAATCTTTCCAGGATCATGAGAGATATTGATAGGAATGGTAGGATATATATTCACCATGTTTCCATCATCCATTGGACCAAGAGAGCTTAATGGAACCACGGGACTACCAATTCTCTCACTCATAATCTCCCTAAAGTCTTCAAACTCCAAAAAGTCAAGCTCAGGAAGAAAGTAAGATCTATGATGCAATTCCTTCCAAGGTGGCTCAACCCCAGACATAGACTCAATAATAGCTTCATCTGATGGAAAAACACTATCAAGGCAGTCATGTGCATGATAAGACTCAACTGCCCATGCAGGAAGCACATATGGATCCTCCTCCTTTGTCTGCGAAGAGGAAGGACTAGGATCTACAACACATTCAATATTAGCTTGATATGCTATCATTTCTACAGGAAATGGCACATCCGTTCCGATAGGCTCACACGAAAGACTCGGTGTAGGAAGAATCCAAGGATCTTCCATATGAGTGGTGTGAAAAGACACCAAATGCAATGATGATGAATCCTCACCAGAACTATTCCCAATCATAAGAATAGGTGTAGGACAACTAAAGGATCCCATAAGGGATGGGTACATGCCAATACCCACACTCCCTGTTGTCGCCTGAGTGTGCTCGACAATCGGGACAGAAGCTTCCGAAGATGCGGTAGCACACAGATTCTTAAATGACATTTGATCAATCGTAACTATATTCCCATTAAATGGAAAGCATACAACTATAAATAGAGAAGAAGCTATGGCTTACATACTATACATCCAATTCCTACCCAATAACAGATTGTAGTCGAGGGGCGCATCAACCACCTCAACCTTGATCGCGATGGTATTCCCTCCCAAACAGACCTTAAGAGAAGGAACAATGCTGTGTGGCTGAAATGATCTACCATCAAAATCAGTCAACATGTTAGTATATTTAGACAACTCGGTGAAACCCAACCCTTCCAACACACCAAAAGCATCACGGAAGCAGCAACGCCTTCATCAATCACAGTGCATTTGACGGTCATGTTAAGACATTCTACATGAATCAAGAGAGACACATAGTAAGGAAAGAGAGGCTGTAGTCCCATGGTTTCAAATTTGATGATAGAGGAAGAGTGATCATCGTTAACACCAAGAGTAGAAAGCGAAGCCTTCCTTTGTGAAGGACAACTCTGAAGTACTTCGAGTTCAGACATCGCACAAGGAGTGTGGCCCAAATCTTCAACAACAGAATAGTTTTGGGTGGCTTAGGCATTAGGATTGTTCCCTGAATGCTTAAGGACTCCCTTAGGAATGAGAGCTGCAACTTCAGGTTTATCCATAGGGTTTTCAATACACAAAGGACTCCCGAGTGGAGCAGGTTTCTTTCCAAGGTCTGGTTGTGACAAACCATAGTCCTTCACATGAGTCACAACCTTAGCGGCACACACCATGTTGATGCAACCATGACCACTACAAGATTCTGGAGGATCTTGATCCCCACCAAACTGTTCATGGGTCCTCGAGTTCATATTTTGATTATGAGGTAAAGGGTTAGTCAGCATAGCTAGGACCTACACTATAAACCTCAAGGCTTCTTCTATCCGAGGTCACAAGTGAGTGAGGGGGTCATACTTACACAACTTGCAAGGAAACTTAACCTTACATTTAGGCTGCTTGTCTCCCCAAATATTTTGGGTGTTCTTGTCATTAGAATTGGCATTTTCGTTCCTATTCCCACCCTTATGATTTCTTTTACCCTTCTTATTCCTTCCGGTTTGTTTGTTACCCTTCTGGTCCGACAATTGCACCGAAAGCACACTCGTCATTTGGGTGGGTTGAGATGAAGCCATGGCTTGTCCCGAGGCATATTGGTTGATAGACAATTGACTCACCTGTTTCACAACCAAATCCATAGGTTTGGTACTCGTATAAGCAACAATGCCATCGGCATGTGGTCCAGGTTTGATCTTAAGGTCAAAAATAGAACGTGAAGCGTTAGGAATGATCTCACATAACAAACCGGATTGAGCATAAATCAAAACCAATTCCTGTGCCCTAAAAATGGCTTGTTCCTCGTTCTAAAATCCGGATGTAGAAACATCCTTCGCTATACAAGGTAGTAACGATTTAAGGAACCATTTGAGGAGAAACTCTAGCGGTATGATGGCTTTAATCAATCTCTTCCATCTATGCCACTCTTGGATATGGTCCAAGATATGCGTGGCCTTGTCTTGCCGAAATTTCAACAAGAGTTTCGTACCAACGTCGTAACGCATTGGTAGCTAGTAGTGGTTGAGAAAAGTCATAGCTAGGTCATCGAACAAAACAAATGCCCCCCTAGGTAACTATATGTACCATTTTGCAGCAAGCCCTATAAGGGTGCGTTGAAATAGCCTTAAATGGATCAAATATTCATGTAAGGAATTAGAAGAGCACCAAAGGTGAAATGTAGTAACATGCTCACTAGGATCATCCCCTATTTTGCCCTCGAATTTGGGAATGTCTAAGGGAATCTTATTAGGGATAGCCGGCCAAGCTGGGTCATGAGATACTGGATTGTTCGTTAGTCTCGACAAGTCAGGAAAATTTAATGTTGCGAGGAAAGGGATCCTAGGTTGAGTAGGTCGATGAGATGCTCCCTGATAAGTTTGGTTCATATAGGACTGATGACCGTAAACACCATGGCCATGGCCATAGTATCCTCCTCCCATTTGACCTATGTAGGGTGGCATGGAAGCATCATAATGTGGTGTACCTTGACTATTTAGGGATACAAAGCCATAATTCGGGGAGTAAGCGGGTTGTTGATACCTGTACCCATAAGGTGAATAACTCTGTGCATACTGTGGTCCATAATATGGTCCATAAGAAGTCCCATGAGATGTCCCATGAGAAACTTCATAGGTAGGAATAGACATTCTAGAAGTAGGAATATGACCTCCTGAAACAACAGGAGGTACATGACTTTGAGAGACAACTATGCGAGTAGCAGCAGTACGCACATGACTTGTAGCCACATTCTAGCCCGAGGAACCACGTGAATTATGGGGAGAAATAGCATTTGAAGAACTAGGAATAGGGGACAGAGGGACATGTGAAACTATGTAAGTGGTATTCCCTATAGTCACTCGTCTTGGTTCTGGTATCTAAATAGGAATACTAACACTAGGTCTAGGATGAATGTGAGATGTAGCCTCCACCACCGAGATGGAGGGTACAATGTGACTTGTGTTCCCAATTCTCTCTGCATGGAAAGGAATGGTAATGCCCCCAAGCATAGTGCTAGGATCAAATTACGGCTCGGCATGATGTACTGGATCATGTGCAGGGATGCCATACATGCCATAACTAACATAACTAGTGCTCGCAGGTTCATGATGAGTCTCGTCGCCAGGAATCCAATACCGACGACCTGTGAATGAGGGATCATACCCGGATTGTGTAGGTGTATCATGTGAAGGATTGAACCTAGAGTGTGTGGGTATATCAGGTGAAGGATCAGATACATGAATAGGATGTTCTTCCCCAACCTCCTGAGGTGGATAACACAACTCAGGAATTTCATCTTCATGATCTCCCATCATGTGTGAATCAATGTGAGAAGTAGTCTACCTGGACTATCTATTTCTCTCCCCCAAAGGAGGAGGAGATGTAGAAGGCATAAGTCCTGCTAAACAACGAGAACGACGGGGTGCCACACCTGAATCCACAATGAATCAAAAAATGAAAAAGACTCTCTAATTACGCAAACCTTAGGAAAGCTAACGTGCACAGAGCATACACCAATATAATCTAAAGCCAAACAAAATAAAACAAGGGTAGGATATGTGAGCTCCCAAATGAAGCAGGTATATCTCACCTAGGAGAGGATTGAGACTCCCAAACACAACAAGCAGAGGTTCATAACCAATTATTGTGGCCCTCAGCTTCAACACATATAGCAACTGTGTTGTCTGACCCCAACCTTGCCGGGACACCTACAGAATAACCCCTACAAAGTGCCCCCTCGATAACCTAGGTAAGGCAACTAATTTCACCTCAATATAGTCAATGCTCAGGCGGACAGTCGCAGGCAGGATTGACCATATGGGAAGGGTAGAAAATCCCAAAACTATTGAAAGATCCCCTAGATATGAATACAGTCCTGGAAATATCTCCAGTGCTACTCAGTTATGACTAGGGGTCATCCCAATCAATAACCACTCACACTGCCTCATGCTTAACTTCCTTGTAAGAGGAGGATCCTAAGAAACACTGATTATACCAAGGAATTTCACACTCTCACCTGGACAAACACATACATGTTGTTGTTTAGTGGTCTTGTAGAATTTACTCACAATGAACTATTCCAAGACCCTAAAACCTAATATTGTTGATGTAACCTATCAAAAAAAATAGTGTAATCCATTTTAATTAAGAGTTGATTTTATTTGGCTTTATTACTCAAAAAAGGTAGATGACCGTGCAACCAATGGTGTTATGACACAACATGAAGTAAAATGCACACCTAACAATCAATGCAAATGCATTGTGTTGAATGAAAAATAGGGCATGCTACTACGTGAAATGCAAAACTTTCTTCAAATGACAAATGCAACCATTCCTATATGAAATCCTAACTACTAACTTCTCTAAGAAAATCTAGTGCAAGTACCATGCAAAATGCAAAGTGCGATGATGTAAAAAAGAAAAAAATTTGGACTTTTTGAATAAAAATGAGATAATGAAACACAATAATGACTCTACCACCCCCAGACTCTGCAAGCACAATCAAACAACACTCTCACAAAGCACTAAGGTAAAAGAGATCTAATGCACTAATCCCAAAACAAAAAATCGAAAATGCAATGACAAGAACATTCTTAAAAAAAAACTTACCCTAAGAAAGGTGTCTTTGGTCAGAAACAGAGGTGTATACAGACTCTAGCAGTATCAAAGGAGACTTAGCAATCATCACAATTCACCTAGCAACAATCAATCTTCCTCTAAAAGGAAAAGCTCAGCGCATACACGGCTGTTCACAAAAAACCCACGTATGCACGCAGCTATAGCATTCAAAACTGTGTGTACACACGACTGTGAGTTAAAAACTCATGTACAAGAAGAAAAATGTATAAAATTGAAGGAAAATAGATAAACTAAGACAAAATTCACACCAATTAGACACTACCAAGCAAACATGCCCCCAGACCAGAATCAGAAACAGAGAAATGAGAGCAATTCAAGAACATTGAATGCCAATAAAAACCCCCAAAGGACAATTACTAGGAACTCCCTAGCAGAGTCACCAATTCTATTACGGAGAGAAATTCCTATGGCTTGGGGTACAAAAATAGACAACTCAACTCCAGAAATCAATCCTTTCCTATATGCAAGGGAAACCAAATATCTAACACTAAAGGATCTCGATTCGTACCTTATTTCAGACGATTGATGTAGATGCCCAATGAGCTTTTTAACTCCATGTTGAATTGATAAATTGCTTCCTCAACATTCAATAAACAAGACAAGCATGCTTATATAATTGTGTTAGACCTACTCTAGCATATATAATTAATAACATATAAGCATTTGAAATCATCCATGGATCAATTATTCATTCAAAACACATTATTGAACAGGAAAAGATATTTCTATTAATATAAAATAGAGATTACAATAGAGACAACCTCTCTCGGCACATCTATGAATCGGAGAAACTGAGTCCCCCAATTGGGCCTCCACCACTTCAATCCTCCATCTCTCGATAGCAAGATCACGAGAAAAAGGAAAGCTTGGGAAGATCACAAAACTACTCCAAGGGACAAAGGGATGCAGACTCAAGTATAAGCTTTAGCAACAATGGACTATAGTTTTCTTGCTCTTCAATTCCTCATGCCTTCAATGTATCCAAAGGGTTCCTTATATAGCTCTTCAATGGGGTAATGAAAGGTTGAATCTAAGAAATCTCAAGGTATATGGAAGGCCAGGAGACAAGTGAGTTGGATCCACATCAAAGAAAACTCCAAAAGAATTTGGCCTTTTGCACACATCCCGATGTACGCAGTTTTAGGGGTCAAACTTGCGTATATACGTGAGAAAGGGTTTAAAAGTTATGTATGGCATTTTTTGCATGTTTTTAGGGATGATCTTGGAAACATCAAAGGTACAAAAATGGTCCATGGGGTCTAAGGAGTCTACAGAGGGACAGGGAAGGCCATAAAAATGTGATTCACCATGTGTGGTAAAATCAGTTATAACACTTACCATCAAATTTTGGTATATTAGAGGGTCACTTAACAGGGATTGTCGACCATGAGGGATCATGATGGATGGGGCCATTTATCAATATAGATATATCTAGAAGATCTAAAGTATCCAAAAATGGTAACTATTGATTAGGCTACAGATAATGGTAATACTGATAAGGCATTTGCATACCAGTAGGGTCATAAGTTGATTGATAAACGGGTGTTGATGATGTCCCCATGACTGGCTGGCTAGGTGGTTGATTCATGAATGACCCTCCTGAGGGTCCTCCAAGTGGTGGATCTCCCAAGGGAGGTGGGCCTCTAGGGGATGGTCCTCTAGGTAGGGATGGCCCTCCAGGTGGTGGTCCTATATAAGGGGGACCTCCAGGTGGTGGTCCTATAGAAGGGGGACCTCCTGGTGGTGAGACTTTGAAAGGTGGGCCTCTAGGTGGTGGACCTATGAAAGGCATACCTCCATATCTTCCAACGATATTTACAAGTGGTCCCCCATGAACGGGAACATTTGAGCAATTAGGTTTCCCCTATGGGGTATACATATTTCTGGGGTAGGGCATGCCGAGATAAACAACCCATGGTGTTGTAGGATGATAATTCCGGTTTACTACAGGTGGTCAATTTCCCGAATAAGTATAATTTAATACCCCATGAATTAATAATTATTATTAATTCTGCTCGAAAAACACTTTATTTATTATTTTATTATTTTTATTATTTTTGACAGAAAAGTCAAGAATAAAAAATTTTATAATAAAAACATTCTTTTTAATAAAATCTATTGAGGGGGGGAAGAGTGGAGATAGCTCTTGAACATTGTTTGGTGACCCACACGAGGAAAAAGGCAAGTGGAAAAAACCACTGAGTGAGAACTGAAGATGCAGGAGGCATCAACCCCAAATATCAAGTCACAACTCCTAGTTGAATGCTAAAGAGAAGGAGGCTCATAAATGACCAAGTCCTAGGAAAAATACTATATATTACTATGTCCATGAGTAGCAGGAGGCTATAATTGGACGTGGATTAACATCTGTGAAATGCAAGATATGGCGCATTGAAATATTTTTCTCTTATGTTTCAACAAACAGGCTCGGGGGTTCTAGAGTAAGTAGCTTGGCTGCTATGGGAGTTGGTTGGGAGGAACAAATTCACTTTTGTTTTTCCAACATTGGTGCCAGGTTCTTATTCTATTGTTTATTGATTTTAGTTACACTAGAATGTGTATCTTAACTTTGAATTTGCAACTATACTTTTTGGGCAGGAATTTTTATGCTTCTGTGTAGGATGTTATTTAAAACCTTGGTTTCGTAGTTATATTCATAACTAGAAATGTTTCATGCATTGAACAGTAATCTAGTATGTATCAATTTTAGATCGATTTATGTCTTTTGTTTACACATGTAAAATGCTAAATTTAATTATTAATGCATATCGGATCGGACATCTATAGCCGACTCCAAGATTGCTAGTTATTCTTGTTCTACTGTGGATTTTGATTCCCAACACATAGTTATTTTAATTGTTCAATTATCTATAATTTATTCCTGTTATACTATTTCTCATAATGAATTATAGAACAGATCTAGTTAATTTAGGATCAAGGTAAATAGGAATAAAATTCTCTAGTTATTATACCAAAATTACAGTCAAAGAAAAGAAACAAACTAGATCAAGTATTACGGTCAATTAATCCTATGTATAAGACTAATATTATGAAATGCTATAAGCTGGATGTTTCCCCTATCAGGTTATGAGTCACACTGTTTCTACAGATTTATAATTTATTAAAATTAATCTCATAAACCCCATATAAATCGAGACTGTTTAGATCGAGATCCTTGGGATCAATTTAAAATTATCTATGGATATTTTTGTTGATGTATATGTAACTTCGGAATGTATTCTTCTATGTATCCTATGTATTGTAACCCGATGTTTATTCCGGGATGTTTTCTATTATGTATTTGAGTCATGTGGTCATACCCCGATGTTCCGATCGGGAGGATTAATAATGTAAACAAGTCATATCAAGTCATTAGGTAAGTCCCCACAGTTTTGGGGCACTTGAGTTATTATACCCTAATTAAGGTGTAGGCTCAAGTAGTAATTATTAGGGTTGATCCTACGTGTGAAATGGCAACTTAAGTGAATGGACTAATATAAATAGAGAGTGTGTGTCTCTCTATTTATCACTTGTGAAGTACATCACTTTCTCTCTCAAGTGTGGCGCACCTTTGGAGAAGGAAATACTTTGGCTTGACAAAAGACAGAAGGCTACTGCTGTTTTGGGAGATCTCTTACTATTTTGGTGTTGATTCTATCTTAGAGGAAGTTGCGGGGTTTTCTCCTTTATGGTTTCCCCGAGGAAAATTCTTTGTGTCTCTTGTCTCTTGTGATGTGCTCATGTTTTATTGTTGTACTTGTTATTCTCTCAGTGAAAAGATCCTAAGATCATAATGCTAGCTTAATTGATGAAAAACTAACATGGTATCAAAGCTAACCTGAGAAGAATACATTATGCAGCTACAGGAACTAGGGATTCCTAGTTTGTGGATCTTCCTCCACATATTTTCAGCAAAAGTATGCTAGGATGACTCTCCATTGAAGGGTGCATTTTTCTGTCGATGCGGAACTCAATTTCAAGCATTTTCAGTTTCGATGTGGAAATTAGGGCTCTCCTTAGAAGAGGAATTTTTGAGTGAGACCAGCATAGGATTTTTCTCCTCATAAAAACTGAATTTTATAGACCTGGATCAAGAAATTTGGTTGGGTGAAACTCCAGGAAAGTCAAACCCTAGTTTGACCCGGAGCTAGGAGAAACCCTAAATACTAAAACTGCTAAGTTTTGGTACAGTCACTATATTCCAATATTGGAGAAGTATCAGAAGCTGACAATTGTAGGGGACGAATATAAAATCCTAATAAACACTGTGTCCAAAATTCAGCCTCATATTCGCTATATTCTGGGCGATATGATCTCTCCAAGTTAGGGCTCCATCCTCTTCCAGAAATCATCCATAAACAGGACACCTAGGGAGATCTGAAATATCTTGGGCTACAAAGGTCCAAATGGAATTCCTGAAGATTTTCCAAAAATTGAACATACTTTAATTTCTGTGGTCCAAATATCAGACTCAGAAGATGAACCAGTGACACGTGGCAGTTCGTACAACTTCGCTGTTCTGAACAGTCCTGTAACAGGACACCTTGGGAAAAGGATCATAAATCCAAAATGGTGAAACCAATTCTGATGAAACCTACGGTGTTGGATCAGGGACATGCTAGTTTAACTCAGTGAGAAATTTCAGACATAGAGGATCAGTAATTTCGGAGATATCACAGAAACAGTAACAGGAATTTCTGCAGAAGAAATCAGAAAATTAGGGCTTCTTGTTTCAGGAGCTTCCCTCCACTGTTTTCAGAAAAGGAGTACATTGGACAGCTCCATTTGAAGAGATATATTTGTTTTTCCAATCAGATCTAAAATTTTCCAAGTTTTAAAAATTAGGTTTTCTGTGACAAACCCTAGATCAGCAAACTCCGGGACAAGGACGGACACCTCAAATCGGTAAGATCTAATCCTTTGCTATTTTTGAGGTTCTCATTTGAAAGTGATCTATCACATCAGATTGGTGACAAGCTTGCGGAAGTTGAAAACTTCCAATCCTGGAAGTATATGATCTCTCTGAAGAAAATGGATTGGACACCTACATGAGTATGGAGGTTCCAGTTTCAGAGGGAGACGAGGTTAGAAGCCTTTCACAAGAAGAACTTGGTCAAAGAAGACATCATGCTCATGCTGCAGAGGATGATGCACCATCCAGAAAGAGATCCAAATATGAAAGTGAATATTCTTCAAGCGAGGGTGAATATGTTCTAATATCAGCTCTCACAGGTAACATTACTCATGGTAGTGATGATTGTCTTATAGACAGTGGGGCTTCCAAACATATGATGGGATTCAAGGAATCCTTTGTAAGACTATCAGAACACGAATCACCTCACAAGGTGAAACTAGGAGATGACTACCAATATCCAATAAAAGGTAGTGGGGAATCTTCATTCAAGCTAGACTCTGGTAAGTCTCTAACAATCAAAGAAGTATTGTTTGTGCCAGGATTGAAGAAGAACCTTCTCTCTATTTCAGCATTGATGCAAAAGGAATGCGGGCTGCATTCATAGATGGTCAAGTCATCATATGGCCAAAAGAAAAGACTATCGATGATGTGGTAGTGATTGAAGAACAAGAAGGAGGCTTGTACAAATTGAAGGGATATCCTGAACAAGCCTTGATCCATGACACAGTAGAGCCAAATGAGCTTTGGCATAGAAGGCTTGCACATGTGCACTACCTATTGCAAGAAAAGTTGTTGAAGGTCTTCCAAAATTTCAAGCTATTTGAAGGGAAGAACAAAATCAGAATATGAACTAAAGAAACCAGTTGAAGAATGTGAAGATCCAGAATGCAGAGACCATGTAGTCATAAGAGTCTCTCAAATCAAAGAACAACTTGAAGCGATAAAAGAAA